>JAXGGA010005174.1:0-80588 GCA_038373865.1 Uloborus plumipes
CACATTCATCGTCTTTGGCCTTCACCGAGTGCATACTGCATTACTGCATATATGGTGTTCAGTCTTTACCAGAAGTATACTGCTTTCAATGTCTTCACCATAAGCACACTGAATTTATTTTCAATGTTTATCAGTAGCATACTGTATTCGTTGTCTTTATCTGAGGAATAATGCATTCATTATCCTCGGTCTTCACCAGAAACATACAGCGTTCAATGTTTCCACCAGGGGTACATTGAGTTTATTGTCTTCAGTCATTTTATTTATTCCTTAAGCAATGACGAGTTGCTATTTATTTTCATTTTTGACTTCAGTTGTCGTATAGTCTCTTTTTCAGATTGGGCTAGAAATCTACCATGGGGTGCGTCCTGGTTCCCCACTCCCTCGAACGTCCACCGGCCCCTGCTCCTTCGAAGGGTGGCTCCCATGACCTGCACACACGAACACACACACACACTTATCAACACACAATATTTTCCTTTTAATGTATATACAATTGAACCTCGTTTATTCGACCACGCTTATACCAAACTACTGTTAAAGCGAGCAATTGTACATTTGCGATTCTCGTCCTAATGTATTTACCCCGAATACTATTGATGTTTTTCAAGTAGAATCAGCTACGGTTAAGATCGACTAATTTTTTCAGGTTCCTTTGATTTCGTTTGAACGAGAATGTATAAAAAATTAATTTGAAAAAAGCAACTTTCATTTCACTATATTTTTCTAATTTGTGTTTAATTAACTTTTTTTAATAATATTTTTATGAAGGATTTACTCAATCTTTATATACACATACATATGTGTGTGTGTATTTTTTATTATTATTTTCATCCGTTTTAGTTCTTTATTTAATCAATTATGTTCTTTTATTTATTTATTTTCTTTTTTCATTAAAATAAACGATAGAGAACACATTTTTGCAAACAACAGCTTATTTTATTCCTTAACAATTAAATGCCTAAAAATGCAAATTTAAACAAGAACAGATGAACAAAAACAATCAATAGATTTCTTAATTAAAATACTTGAGACATGTTTATCCACTTACACACACCCCCTCCTCCTCTCAATATCTTTTATAAGCGGCGAAAATTAGCCGCAACAATTCGAAACGATGACAAACATAAACGATTTTAATTAAACACGCCTTATCGTAATCGAAGTGTTTTTACCCCACTCCAGAACCCTTATAAGGGATCGTGACTTGTGTTCAACTAAATGGAAGAAAATATTTTAATTAGGGGTTTCATCTTGAACGCAAATATATATTTTTTACTTCTTTCGAATTTTTGAATACACTGTAAAAAATAAAATGTTGTTTTTACAGTATACTACAGCTAATTTCATAGTAATAGACTAACTAATTTTGCTGTAACAAACTAAAATTGCTTATGTTACAATAATAAACTGGAAAATTGCTCATTTTAGTTTATTGCTGCGCATTTTACAGTTTAAAACTGGAATCTGCTGCTAGTACTATGATGTTGTTTTTACACTATGATACTACTAATTTTATGGTAATAAACTGTAAAACTGCCAATTTTACAATAATAAATTGTAAAATTGCTCATTTTACAGTTTATTACAGTGGGTTTTACAGTTTTAAACTGGAAACTCTCCTGCCAGTATTATACTGTTGTTTTTACAGTATACTACAGCTAATTTTATTGCAATAAACTGTAAAATTGCTAATTTTACAGTACTAATCTGTTAAATTGCTAGTTTTACAGGGCTAAACTGTAAAATTGCTAATTTTACTTCATTATTGTGTATTTTACAGTTTTAAACTAAAACCTCTGTTTACAGTATTATACTGTCAAAACAACAGTTTATTTTTTGCAGTATAGTCAATCTCATTGAAGTTGGACATTAATTAATGTTAATAAGACATTTTGCATGATATGTTTGACCAGTTCAGTAAGTGCTATTTGCAACACTCCGTGTAAAAAATATTTTTTTGAAATCGAAAATAGTTTCAAAACCTGTACTGGAAGTTTGAGTATAAATATCTTTCAGGTATGAAATGCAGGACTATGTCTGACGAAATATAATTAATTGGGCTACTTATACTATCTCCGATTTTGCAAGAAATCAATCTGAAAAGTTTTTAAAAATAATACTACTAAAAACGCATCTTTATTTCACTTTGCGGTACTGTGATTTGTCGAAAAGATAATCCTTTTGCCTTCCGTTCAAGTTTTGTGACGAACAGCATAAGAAATCACGAAAACACAAATGCGTGTTTTAGCCGTTTTACTGTTTGAGAAAATGTCTACAAGGTGTCTTTTCGTGCGAAATTGAGATTCCGCTCTGCAACTTTATAAATCACTTTTCTCCTCTATCTCACTTCGTTCTCAAGATACGAGCTAAAACGCCGCCATTTTACACCACTTGGCGCCGTAAGTGCCTTTATTCAGGAGCGCATGACTACTTTGTTGCACCAAGATGCCAATTTCATGAACATAGCAGTTACCCTTCCGAATTAAGAGGGTGGCACGGGGCTTGGGTGTTCACACTATACGTGTTTGTTTTTTCCTCAAAACGAGAGAAAGAAAACTCCATTTTCCTCAACTTTAACCCATTTTTGCCCAGTAGCCTAAAAACGGGACGTTTGTTAGTTACTGCATACAAAAACCTGCAATGGGTATATGATTTTACTAAAGCTGTTTTTCACAAGTTAAATAGTCCTTCTTCTCGAGAAAACCAGTTAAAGCCACTATCAGAGTTTATTGACAGCTATTTTCAGACAAATCAATCAAGCAACGATCCAGCATGGGTAAGTAAGTTTTTTTTTGCGAACTTATTTTTCATAAAATTAAACTATTTTAAAATGATTTGCTTAAAATGGATCACAGATGCTTTCTGTAATGTTACTTTGCAAAAGTAAAGTCAAGTAAGGTCGTATTTTGCTCACATATTTGCAAAATATCCCATGAGCAGGACGTTAAATAACTTAATAAATATGGCAACGGCGAACTATTTTAAGCCTAAAATGTATGTAAACCGTTCCAAGTAAGAGTTTCAAGCAGATAAAAATTGAAAAAAATTGTAAAAAAAAACTTGGGCATAAATGGGTTAAAACAGAATTTTAAGATTACTTCGTATTTTTGTCATGCGAAACCTTAAACTCTTATTATGTAAGAAAGTTTTTATGGATGTATACTGTGTATAGGTAAACAGGTTTTTAGTTCTTTACAATACAGTTTCGAAGCCTCAATTTTAGTGCTAACTTGCACAAATGGGATTCAGGGCTTCGTGGGCTTTTACTTGTGTCTTATGCGCAATGCACCCATAATTTTTTTTCATTCATTGACAATGACAGATTGAATTGGACCATTAGGGGTCCATGTAAATCATTTTGGTAGTTTTTGCAATGCACAAACCTAAAAAATTCAGTAAATAACATTACTTTATAAAAAAGATTCTTGCTTTGTTGTCGTTAAGTGATTGCTAATTTAAAAGAAATAGCTCTGAATTTCTACAGGGAAAAAAAGTGACTATAGAACTTTTCTGAAATATCATTTTACGAATTCTATTCCTCTAACGAACTGTGGAACTAAAAATGGTTTTTGATAGTTTTTCAAATGAATTAGGTTTTATTTCGCCCTTAAGAGCTCTTCAGCGAAGAAAAGAGAGAATTGAAGAAAAGCAAATAATTGGATTTCTATCGATACCTACTCTCCCCAACTACCAAATAAATCCAATTCTTTCGTCTTTCATAACACTCGACTTTTTTTCAGTAGTTTAAAATTACCTCTTTGTGGAGCTGTGTTTTTCAAGTTATTTATTAAAATCTACTTTTATTGAGGAACTGGAAATTATTGCATTAAGTATTAGCAGCGTAATTATAAAGTAAGTTAATAAGCTAATTTTATTTTTTAATGTTTCTCGTTTACTTATATTATTATTTTTTTCTTCTTTTGCAATAAAAGTTGAAGGTTTTCTTTTCCAGTTTATCCGATTACGATTTGGAAATCGGTTCTTTTATTTTAACCACAACGCAAAGAACTATTTTTAACGATGTTCACCATTTGTAACCATGATACATTTCTCTTTTTTTTCCTTGAAGCTCTTTCGTTAGGAAGTTTAAAAGATAGGTTCACTGTTTGAAGTCCATTCTGATAGTAACAAATTCAAGCATGGTTTGATTTTAAGTAGTTTCAACTTTGGAAGCTAGAAAAAAAAAAGAAAAAGTACACATTTTTCGTGAAGCCAGATTTCTCTCCATCTCGCCGTTTTCTCTAAAGGGTCATTCCATGAAAATGTCAACCTCAGCCGAAGAAAAAAAAATACCGAAGTAAAAAAAGTATCAAAAAATAAATGAATAAATACATTAAAAAAACCATACAACATAAGAAGTTTAAAAAATTGAAAAAGTATTGTAATTATCTCTGAGATTAGCCGTAATAAATAGTTTGTAGTGTGTCTATACTGCTTATTATTCGATGGTTACGTTAGTCACACTCCATCTTGAGTAAAAGTGACAATTAAGACTAAAAAAAATTAAGATTTAATAAATGTGTTTTATGTTTTTAAAAGCCAACTTTACACATTTTTCCAATATATCATTCAATTTTTAACACTTGCTTAACTTTGAGAAATTTTTGCCTCACAACATGAGCATTACTTTTCAGGGTTGCAAAAATGTTACGTTAGTCACACTGCTATTTTGGTTGAAAAAATATATAATGTCAGTAATTTTGTTTTAAATTCTTAGCAGAAATGATACATAGATACCATGTACATTGTAAATAGACCAGCATAACTAAAAAATATTCTATTATTCTTTAAGTTACAAGTAAACACAGTTACAAAATCAGCTCTGAATGTTAATCACCATGGAATGGCCCTAAAACGTTCAAAGTTTTCTCTAAAAAGTTGAGGTTTTCTTTCTGCTTCCGTGTTGAAAATTAATACAAATATAAAAATTGAGATTTATTAACAGAGCAGGGACACATCAGAGGGAACGCCTCCCTTTCCAAGCCCTTTATTTTAATACAAATAAATATCCTAATGTATACAAATTTAATACAAACAAATATAATAAAACGGAACACCCTGTATATTGGTCAGTGCAGTAAACAAACTTTTGCGTTTACCAACCTTTTTTAGCTCGCGTACCACTTGGTTGTACATCGTGTTGAATTGTACCCCTTCGTAAAAGTGATTCTATTTGGGAAAACTGTTTTATAGCTAGTGTGTTCTTTATTTACACTAAATATTTTAATGGGTACCTAGGGTAAGTGCTCCAGTAGTCGGCCAGTCTCCAGTAGTCGGCCACAATGACATAAAACTCCTCATAAGCAGTACATTTTTAATTCAAAATCAGATATGACACATTCACACATTCATGTACCTATCCTCAATCATCAGCCAGTGGCAGTTAAGTTTTGGGTACTTTTTTTTTGAATTAGTAATGAGTCATTTCATTTTGAATGGTGTGCCCGTCATCCAAGATTGCGATTCTGCTTATTTTTCAGCTAAGATGATTCTGTGGCCGACTACTGAAGCATTTACTAGTATTGACAATAGCTTGGATTTTAAATATTTTTTTAATAATTTCTAAAACAAGTAGATGATCAGGGTCGTCATTTCAAGTTTTTCCAGGGGGGGGGGCAAAGGGTCCAAACACAATGCAATTTCACCAGAAAACATCAAAAACCGCGCCCACTTATATGTAAATACATTGATTTCTCAAAGAAAGGGGGGGGCAATTGACCCCCCCTGCCCACCCTAAATGACGGGCCTGTAGGTGATTCACAATTAGAAAGGTTCATTCTAAAGTTTTACCTTATTTTTGTTGCTGTATTGATAGCTGAAAGTTCTAGGTAAGCCAAGATCAACAAAAGATCTCTTAAATGGCCGACTACTGGTACTTTTACCCTATGTTTGAACATTACATGAGAAAAATTCCATTGGCACGAGTGTAAACGTCATGTGCTGAATTATAAACTAGCTAAAATTATAAACTCACTGTTACATATACGTGTACGTATGTGCTTGTTCAAAGTTTCATATCTATCTACTTTTTTCTATGTTTCCTTAGTAATAAATTGTTGTGATAAAAAAATCTTAAAAACTAATTAATTTATTCTGTTATGATCAAATATATCTTTAAAATATATTTAATGCGATCCTTGTTTTCGTTTCGAAAAACATAATCTTTTGAAATTAACTGGCGACTATCGGCAAAATTTAAAATAGTACTCTAAAAATAAAAACAATTAATTACTGGATTTTTGATCATAGACTGTACATATTAACACCTTTACCGTATAATGATATTAATTAAAATAATTTTGATGAATTATAGGAAAACACTTCCTGTTATATTCTTTGGTTGATTTATTTTTCATGTACCACCAACTAGCAAGCGGCGTACCACCAGTGGCACGCCTACCACGTGTAAGGAAAAGCTGGTTAATCCAATCGCATTTCCAGAGCATTTCCTGATATTGGCAACATGTTTCACATGCGGAAATTTGATTCTATTCCAGAAACATACACATCTTTTTATTCGAAAGATGCTTACTTATTACATTGTAGAATTAAAGAATAATTTTTCCATATTTTATCATCAGTATTTTTTTAATAACCATCTAGAACAAATCATGATTTACACTTTATTTCAAGCGCATCAGAAATATTAAGAACATTTCACATTTTATGAACATTTTTGCACCAAGAGGTTAAATAGATATTGGTCTTTCAAGTTCAAATTTATCTTTAAAAAAAATATCGATGTCTTTTAAGCGGTTAGAAGACATTGTTATGAGCAATGTTCTTTTCTTACTGCAGGAAAAGTTTAGACTGTTTATCATACTCCTAAAATGTCTCAGCAGCTCCCTACGGAAAATCGTGCGCTTGTTCAAACATTAGGAATTTCAGCTCTGCTTACATTTCAAACGGGCTTCGGTGTTTGAGGTAAAAATGTTTTCCGTTGTCCTATTTAAATTTATCTGTTGACCACAGGTGCAGAAATATAATATAGGATTATTGATTCGAATTTCTCCTGTTCGTTCCTTTTCCATTCTACAGGGTATTTCTTTTTGAAATCAAAAGTAAAAATAGCTTGGGTCTTGTAACCTTGAATCTAAACCAAACATTATAAAAACGAAAAAAAAAAAAAAAAAACCTGAGTTGTGTGAAATAAAATTTTTGTAACTGTTGTTTGAATTTCACTGTATACTGTATGATTTTCTTAGGTAAAACCTTCCGCCCATTTACGCATGCGTCAGGTCTTCTCTGATCTTACCAAAATAGGGGTAAAAGGTAAGATAATAACAAGGGGAAGAATAATAAGAAGCATTTCGAGCCGTATCAAAGAACGTAGACCGATACTAGTTTTAAATACATAGTTTAGTTGAATGTGTAAAGAGCATTTGCAAAAAGGAAATATTAAATTGAAAACTTCGGAAAGTTCCCACTCACAACCCATCACCCCTTTTTTAAGTGGAATGGTTCCCGAGTGCTAGGCACGACTTTCAAGGACGGACAGTAAACGTACATTTTTTTTGGGGCACTCAATCTTTGGCCCACAATTTCTGTATTTTTATTATTCTCACTCAAAAATTAATTGTTGTGTCGAATGTCATACAACGAAGGAAGAACTCCTAAAGTATTGGTCATTGACTAGCCAATATCGGTTATAGTTTAACTAGGTTGAATTTAATTGCCCAGCTTATTTTAGAAAATACTAACAGAGCAGACAATTTAAGTGGACCACAGAAAATGTTGAGACCTAATTAAAAACTTTTTTTTTCTTTTCTTTTTCAATTTCTATAGTTAAAATTATTTTTACGGGAAAAATACGACTTTGCTGCTGTTGTTGATTTTGTTAATTGTACCACTCTGATACCCTAGCCCAAGTAGATTTAGCTATTCGGTTTGAGGTGTAATAGGTAAAGCTCCCGTTTTTACGAGCACCATCAAGGTGGAAGTCCGATTTAGCTCAACACATATGCCATAAGACCCGTTTATACATCAAGCAGATATTTACCCACAGAAGGGACCAGGATAGAAGAGAGTATATCCATGTCCGAGCCGGGATTCGAACTTGGGACCGCTCCAGTGACGTAGGAACTTTGTATAAAGAAGGAGAGCCCGGCGCAAATGCCGGATCTTTTGCGCTTTCTGGGGAGGGGGGTAAGACACGTTTTTCGCCCCTTTACACACAAGATCAATTATAAAGTCATAAATGTTCAAATAAACACTTTTTGTGAATAAAAGGAATTTAAAATCAATGCTAATATCTCTTTTCTTCAGAAAGACAAGTTTAACTACACTTTTGCATTTTTAATATGAACTTAGTTTTAGATGGAATATTTGCTCAGAAACAGGAAATGTCAAACTTCTCTAACGGAAAAAAATTCAAATGGTACCTTTGAAATGGTACCTCTGACCTCTGGACAAGATGGCCGGCACTTAACAGGTGTTAAGTGCCGGCGAGAGATATTAAAGAACTCTCTCAAATGTTATTTTGACTGCTATTGATTGAAAAAAGTTTGAGACTTAAATTAAAAACATTTTTTTTTTCTTTTTCAATCTGTAGTTAAAATCCTTTTTATGTCAAAGATACAACTTAACTGTTGTTTTACGTTGAAGCACTCTTCCCAAACGTCAGTAAAATTTTTAAAATCATACCTTCAAAGAGACTTATGAGACAAGATACATTAAGGCTACAGTGGACACAAAAAATGTTTTTTTTTTTTTTTTTTTCAATTACTGATCTATATGTCTAAAACTTTGTGAGCTTGTATATTTACTACATCTAAAAGCATGAAAAAACTGTGCAACAACAATGAAAATTTTTTTTTTTTTTTGAAATTTAAAAATTTTTAAACAAAATTTCAAAATGCTCCATGCGTCACAATTTTTTTTTCAAACTTTGAATTTCGAATCATGAGACATGATTGCATAAACTTATGCATTTTTGTAATGTTTTATGAGATATTTTATAAAAGAAGGCTGAAAACGAAAATTTATGTGAATTTTTCAGCTGAATAATTCATATAAATTTTCATTTTAGATATAAAATATATCAATAATTGAAAAAAAAAATTGTGTCCGCCTTAAGAATTTGGATTTCTAAGTATTTTTCTCACAGCAAATTTCAATATATAGAGATGGAAGCAACTGACCGGGCTTGGGCCTTCCGTCCGTGGTGGGCAACCTGTTGCCGGGGCGCCTCACCTCATGTGGCGCGGGGGTGGTGGTGGTGCGCGGGGTGGTCTTCTTGCGCTTCTGCTCCACGCGGGCGGCGAGCGCCGCCCCGGCCAGCAGCCCCAGCACGAGCAGCAGCCGCCACCACATCCTCCTGACACGCGTGTGAGGGGAGAGAGAGGATCCCGCGGCGCGGCCCCTTTCGGTCGGCGCGGGGCGCATGCGCCCGCGAGGGAAAGGGGGCGCAGGCAAGGATTTCAGAAGTTTCTGAGAACTTATTTCTAAAGGCAAGCTGAAATGCAGTTTGCGATGGTGGTGTACAGGGGCACCCCAATGGAATTTCACTATGAGCTCCCAAAAATTTCCTTAATAAATATTGTTATAGATTGATAAAGGGATGGATAAAAATAGAAAAAATAGAGGTGGATAGATACATAGATAGGTATAGATTGGTACGAGGGTTTTTTTCTTTTTTTTTTCAACCTCCGGTAGACTATAAAAAATAAACGGGTCAAATACAAAAAAATATTTTATTATTAACAGTAAGATACAATGCTCTACAACTCCCTACATTATCAGCTTGACGAGTGAAGCATTATCTGTGAACAAGCTTTATAATAGCCTACTCTAAGAATGTTGCCGCCAATGATTGGAAGTGAGTTGTGACAATGTCTTTGGTTTTCACGCCACTTTGGAAGCACAATGCCTTTCCAGCCCCCAAGCAGGGGTCCAAGTCTCTGCTTCAGTTCAGGGAACAGATGTAAGTCACTTGGTGCTCGTTCGGAACTTTATGGTGGGTGTTCAAAAATGTCCCATTGAATGCATGAAATTGCTGGAGGAACCATTCGGTTACACGAGCGCTATGGTGACGGGCATTGCCATGCCCCCCTACTTGGAGGCATGGCAATGACCGTCACCCCTGCTTGGGGTCTGGAAAGGCATCATGCTTCCAAAGGGACATAGAACCTAAAGACACCGTCACAACTCTTTTCCAAGCATTGGCGGTAACATTCTACGAGGAGGCTACTATAAAGCTTGTTCAGTGTTCACAGATATAACAAATGATTCAATCGTCTAGGTTGAATTATGTAGAAAATTGTAGAGCATTGTACCTTACTTTTAATAATAAAATATTTTTTTATTTCAATCCGTTTATTTTTTATAGCCTATCGGAGGTTGAAAAAAAAATACTCTTGTAAATATATTTTGAGGACCGGAAAAGTAATGTCGTTTTTTTTTCAAACAAATCAATTTTTAAAATTTCTATTTTAAACCAACGATGTAATTATCATCGTTATCACGGGCCTTTTGCCATCTGTTAGTAAATCCTAAATCCCTGATAGGTTTTTAAAAAATGATTTTTGGAGGAAAAAACCTTGAAAGGACATCTGGGATACAAGCTAAATTTTCAATTTTTTTTTTAATATACAGATCGCAATAAAGGTAAATCAGATGCTACAATGTCAGGTGAGTATTATGGGGAAACAGTCGGATTTCCCTTTCTTCCGATCGCTAAAACACTGTCTATAACGAAAAAAAAAGAGAAAAAAAAAACATTAAAATTTGCCGTGTATCCAAGATGCCGTCTCAAGATATTTTGAGAGATTTTCTTTTTTTTTTCTTTTTTTTTTTTGTGAAATATACCCGGGATTTAAAACTTACTACCGGATGGAAAAAGGCCCTTGATAACGAGGATAATTATCATCGTTGATTTTAAATAAAATCTTTAAGCAATTGATTTACTTGAAAAGACGACATTACTTTTCGGTCCCCCTAATAAACAGCTCTTTTTTATTTATTTTCCTTCGGCAAATTTCCTCTGACTTCCGGCAAATTCCGAGACATAATTGCAATATTGCCATTTTTAAAAGCTGTTCATGTCCCTTTTCATTAGATGTACTCATGTATGCATGTCTTTAATTCTTCGGCAAAATTTTTTAACAAATTGGGATTCTCCCCCCCCCCCCCCCACACACAAATTTTCGTCCATCTTGCAGCTTTACATTATTTTCTGCATATTTTCAAATGTTATTTCACAGCATATACAAGTACATACGAAAACCGAAAATTCTTGGAACATTGCTCTCAACCCCCCCTCCCCCTCTGCCCTCCAAAAGTCTCGACTTCTTCTGCAAAGATAGCCTTAGGCATTACTGTTTTAATATAAAATTGCCTTTTTTTGCGATCAAAACTTACTCTCTAAATTGTTAGTAAAGCTGATTATCTCTCCTAAAACATTTTAGGTTTTAAATATTTAAAAGTTATGCTATCATAACGTCAAATGAGGTGGGATTGTGCTACATGATATGCACCAATACTAATTCAAATGCCATCAATATTTTTGGTCTTTGTATCAATTCCATTAATGTTTTAATTTTAAACATTGATGTTTGAAACATTGATTTAATCTGTATTGCATCTCTATCCTTAATAATAATTTAAGAAAAAAAAATTAAGTTTAAAGTTTTTTATTACACTGAGTGCAGAAAAAAATCATGAAAAAATTGTTCTTAAAAAATTTTGTGTCAAAACCTTAAAAAGATTTCATAATATAGTTAATCACCTCAGATTTGAAATCGAAGAAAACTTACATTCTCACATTCTAGCAGAAACATTTTTCATAACGATTTCTGCTTCCAAGAGTTTTGACATCCCCCCCCCCCCTTTTTTTCTTTCCTCACATTACCTTCGCCACTATTATGAATCGTGGAACATATTTCACTCTTTCACACGTTATGTAAATATTTATTTAAATCCCGGTTTGAAGTTCGAACATTTTCTAGAAAACTGTTGCCACGGGCTGTTTGATAAATGTTTTCCCCTTTAAAGAACTTACGCTTTTTTTCACTGAGAATGCTGTGCTCGAATTTATGCTCCAAATATCTTTTCCTCGCAGCTTTCGTGGGATATTTTTGGGCCAGGTTGTGGATAAATGAGTGAAAATATTTCTTTTCGGGAGAAACGCAACATTTACCTTACTTACTGGTTAGGTAGGAAAAGATTTAACTTTTGTAGAAAGATTAGATTACACTGCAAAAAATGAACTGTTCTTTTTACAGTATAATACTGGCCTTAATAATTTTGAAAATGTATTTGTTTTTGTAGCAATTCAAACTCCTAACCTTATTAAAATGTGTTATTTAACTGTTGGAAGAAATTGTCTATTTTTATTTTCTCAGTTTTTAAGGAATTAAAACTCGGTAAATTATAAAAACATCGTATAAATTGCAATATCTTTTCTAAAATGCTTTATTTCGGAAAATGTATTTTTTGTTTTTAAAGCTAGAAAAGAAAACTTCCTTCTCCTTTTAAACTTTGGTAAGATTTCTGTTGATTTCTGTAAGCAATAAAATTGTTCTTTTTTTCTCTTTTGGCTTTTTTTAATGTCATACTTTTAAGGAACAATTGAATTATAACTAAAATAGAGTACTCTTTCTGCTACAATGCCATTATTTAAAAAATGACCTTTTAATTTAATACCACGGGAAAAGCCGTGCGGGTACCGCTAGTGTTATATAAAACTCGAAACGTAGCCTTTTTTAGCAGATTTTAAATACAAATTAGTCTTTATTCACGCGATTGGTAACCGATACTTTTAGTCCGAGAGCCAGGTGAAAATTTGGTTAATTATTTCTTCTCGATAGATAATTGGCCATACGCATCAGACAACAGTATCATAAAGCCCTATGACCGTCAGCTGCGGCACAGTGGGGGGATGAGTAGTTGTAACCTCCCACGCTTGAAGAAAAAAAAAAAAATTCACTCATTTCCTCCCGCCTAAAAATTTACCAGATGATAGTTTATATGTAACTATTGATAAATATATACGTCAGCTGGCTGTATCTCGGTGGAAAAATTGTCAGCGGATACTTTGAAGGTCGTTACGTAGAAGTTAGCTAGAAGCATTTACTGACTACACTGTTCGACAAAAATAAACCTTGAAAATGCTTCTGGTATTTTGAAGGCTGATTCTTATGTAAAATGACCCCCTGAATCCGAATATGACCCCCGTTTTCCCCCATCACGTCCCAATTTTTTTTTAAACGCCCCCCTTTTTTTTTCATTTTTCCTTAGTTTCAGGGCTATTATATTTTTTTTGGAGGGGAAAGGAGCCTTATATTCACCAATAAATTTTTTTGAAGGTCAAGAGAGACTCAAAGTTTAAAATCATGAGCACCGAGAAAAAAAATCGGGGAACTTGGGGGGGGGGGGGGGGCGTGGCCCCCCAAAATATTTGAAAAATCATCAAAAACGATCTTTTTATTCTAGTTTCTTTAAAAACACCTTTAAAACATTTTTTTCGGTGCAGAACCAGAGTATAGGATCCGTTCCTATGGCTCCTGGGTCAGAAAAAATTTTCACGCTGTAAAATTAAAAAAATAATAATAATAAAATAATGCTTTAAAAATCGCACTTTGCACTCGAGTTTTAAAGCAGGTCTTCGGCCAAAAAAAACAAAATTGTGGCTGATTCTTATGTCAAATGACCCCCTATTTCCAAATATGACCTCAGTTTCCCCCCTCCACCCCCTCTTTCCAGAGAGTCCCCCCCCCCAATTCAGAGTCATTTTACTAATTCGGAGGGGAAAAGTACATTACGTAACCCGTTAACATAATTCTAAAAGGCAACAGAGGTTCAAAGTTCAAAATCATGTACATGTGTACCAAAAATATAAACTATGGCGGTGTACCCTCCCCCCCCCCCCCCAAAAAAAAAAACCTTCTTTTCTTGTTTTTCTAAGAGACGTTTTAAACCTTTTTTTTTTTTTGTGTGTGTGAAAAATCAGAGTATTGAATTTTCTTTTCTTTTTTTTTGGGGGGGGGGAGGGGGGAGGTATACCGCCCTAGTTTATATTTTTGGTACACATGTACATGATTTTGAACTTTGAACCTCTGTTGCCTTTTAGAATTATGTTAACGGGTTACATAATGTACTTTTCCCCTCCGAATTAGTAAAATGACTCTGAATTGGGCGGGGGGGAACTCTCTGGAAAGAGGGGGTGGAGGGGGGAAACTGAGGTCATATTTGGAAATAGGGGGTCATTTGACATAAGAATCAGCCACAATTTTGTTTTTTTTGGCCGAAGACCTGCTTTAAAACTCGAGTGCAAAGTGAGATTTTTAAAACATTATTTTATTTTTTTTTTTTTTAATTTTACAGCGTGAAAATTTTTTCTGACCCAGGAGCCATAGGAGCGGATCCTATACTCTGGTTCTGCACCAAAAAAAATGTTTTAAAGGTCTTTTTAAAGAAACTAGAATAAAAAGATCGTTTTTGGTGATTTTTCAAATATTTGGGGGGGGCCACGCCCCCCCCCCCCCCCCCAAGTTCCCCGATTTTTTTCTTGGTGATCATGATTTTAAACTTTGAGTCTCTCTTGACCTTCAAAAAAATTTATTGGTGAATATAAGGCTCCTTTCCCCTCCAAAAAAAATATAATAGCCCTGAAACTAAGGAAAAATGAAAAAAAAGGGGGGCGTTTTAAAAAAAATTGGGACGTGATGGTAGTCAGTAAATGCTTCTAGCTAACTTCTACGGGCGCGTTTAGAAACTCGCGACCGGTCGCTCGTGTTTAGAAACTCCGGGCGATGACGTCAAACACTGCCCACCCATGTTTATAAACTCCGGTCGTGGTCGTAGCGGGCACGACCGGAGCGCCCGACGATTTGCGCCGGGCAAAAAGGTCACATGATCGGGAAGTGTCGCTTGCGCGCAAAAAGTGCCATTTGACTTTTAGTTTCGTAGCTCAGCGAGCGACGCGCATTTTCTTTTCGGATTTTATATGAGTATATTTTTTTTTAACGTCAATACTATTTCTTTTTCTTTCTTCTGTTTATTTATTAATTTTTCTGCATTTCTTTTTTTTTCTTTAATTATAATGTTTTATTATTAATATATATATATATATATATATTTTTTTTTTTTTTTCTTTTTCATTTAGTTTTTATTATTTATATATTTTATTATTTATTCCTTTAATTACTTTTTTTTTCATTTATTTTATTTATTTTTTTTCCATTACCTTTGTGTAAATATTTATTTATATTTTTATTTTAATTAATTATTAACCAAAATTATCTTTCTTGTGTACATACCAAATTGAATGTTTACCCATGTGGGTTGTTTTGTTGGGGCACATTTGAGCGCTTTAAATAAAACAAAATTAAACTTGCAAAGAGTTTATTTTCTCATAAATTGAAAACTCTCTTCTTTCTTCTTATTGATATTAGAATAGACTCTTGACACTTTCAAAAATTATTTTTAGACTGGGTACGGAATCGTAAGATTCCAGACTTATCAAAATTTAGAAAATCTTATTAATAAATCATCATACACAATAAGGAAACTATGCACTTTTATAAAATTAATTTTCATGGTACAATATCTAAAGATGTATCAATTGGCTTCATAGCAGAACCATCAGTAAATGCTTGATTTAATTCCAAATTTTACTTGAATGACAGAACAAAAATTTTTACTACCAATTCTTGGAAGCTTTCCAGCTGCTATTGAAGGTTTTTTTCCCCCATATTATTGAAAAATTTTAAGTTTGGGAAAATTGAGCTGTTCCATGTGTGTGCCCTTGCTCCCCTACAATTTTTATTTTTCCCATTACATGTTATGATTAAAAAAGAAGTATGTCAAGCACAGTGAAAGAGAAAAGACTTATAATACAAGAGTTTTCACAACTAGATTAATATGAAACACCACATACTATATTTTCAATGAAATCCATCGTAGAAAGATGAAAACGAAAATTGCTTTTGAAAACCCTATCATTCACAGGGGCGGCCCTAGCAGTTTTGCCACTCCGGACAAAAATGCAAAATGCCACCCCTCTTAAAGTTTGAAAAGAAATAAATTGCTTATAAATACAACTTAATAAATAGATGTTGTGAATTAAAAACTGTGACAAAATAAAATCCTATATTCAGGGTCGGATTTAAACCGAATATCGCCCTAAGCTATTTTAGATTTTTTTTTGCTCCTACTCCACATCCCCCCGAATGCATGCGAGTGCTTCTCGGTTGAATGGGGAGGGAGTAGTCTACTACCTAGTTCGACCACAGCCGCAGTAGAGGCTGGAAAATCAGGGGAGGGAATTTTATTTATAATTCAATTTGATACAATAATTAATATTCCAAATGTTTTACAGTGTGAGTGGACGCAGCCACAAAATAAGAAATAACCTAAAAGGAAAAATTTTACCAATTAACACAATATCAAAATACAATTTTGAACTTAAAAAAACATCAGTGGACGCAGCCACATAAGTGTATACGTAGACTAAGTAAATGTTTGGATGTAAAACATAAAGTTTTTTTGGGAAAGTTAGAGGTTAGTAACATTAAAGTAAATGATAGATGGATAAACAGTTAAAAGTTACAGGCATTGATTGAAGAAGGAAAAGAAAGAAAAAAATTAATGCAGAAGAGGACAGTAAATTAAAGTAGGAGAAAAATCCTTAAAAAGAAAGAGAAAGAAATAGAGTAATGTAGAAGGGGACAGTAAGAGTTGATGTAGGAGAAAAACCTTAAAAGGAAAGTTAAAAAAGTAAAAGCGTAATGAGAAAATAATAAGTAAATGTTTGGTTGTAAAAGAAAGAGTTTAGTGAGAAAGTTGTAGGTTAGTGTCATTAAAGTATTTGAAAAAAAGAAAAACAGTTAAAAGTAACGGGCATTGAATTAAAAAAGAAAGGCAAGAATTAAAGTAAAGCAGAAGGGGAAAGAATAAGTTAAAGTAAGAGGAAAATCTTAAAAGGAAAGATGATAAATTAAAAGCATAATGAGAAAAAAAATAGAAAGTTAATAAAGTCCGAGCAATGAGGAAATGGAGAAGATAGAGCAAGAAGGTAAAAGGTTTGAAAGAAAAAGTAGAAAAAAGAGTAAATTAAAAGAGAAAAAAAAAAGGAAATTAAGAAGAAAAGGAAAAGTGAAAAAGAAAAATGAAAGGAAGAAACAGAGTTAATGGTAAATAATTTTAGATTGAAGTGAACGAATTAAGTTTTGGAAAGTGTGACAAGAAGAAGAGGAGGCAGGGTGATCAGAAGGAAGGTCATTCGCGAAACAATTAATGCATTTGTGGAAGTCATTATCGCATTCTTTTACATGATGATCCAAAGCACAATTTGAGCAGTACTGAGAAGAGTTTGTACAAGAAGAAGTCCGATGTCCAAAAGACTGACAATGCGCACACCTTTTGAGACCAAAATGTTCCCTAATTTTGAAACGGTGCCACCCATGGTAAAGAAAGCCATCTTTCATAAGTTTGTGAAAAGTAGGAGGAGTGCATTGAAAAACCCAATTTAATTGGTGTTTTTGACTAATCTCATAGTTATGAACAAATTTAAAGTCGCCAAAGCCAGATGAGTCAGATTGATTAATAGAAGCGATTTGAAATTTTATGCGTTCTTCAAGATCTGACTGATCGAAAGAATAATCAACTCCAGAAATAACAACTCTTGGAAAAAAGTTTTAATAGGTTTAAAAAAAGCATAATCATTAAATTCATCAATGCTAGAGAGCTTATTAACAAGTAAATTTTTAGAAACGAGATTGGGTAAATCAAATGCCAATCCTCCATTTCTCAAGAACCTAGTTGCCAAGATTTTAATATTATCTTCGTCTGGATTGTATGTTCTAATGAGGAAATGCCAAAGATTTTTAGAGTATTTATCTGGTTTACGTGGATAAATAAGAACAGTTTCAATGTTATCGGAGAAGTTATCAGCAAAGTCTGAATTGTCACGTGGATTGTTGGAATTTTTGAAAGAGGAAGAGCAAAAGTGATTATCAGCATGAGGTTCAACATGTGACGTAAGACGAGCAGGATTGTCATTATTACTGGAGATGGTGGATTGAGCATCATCAATAATTTGGACATAAGAAACATGAGAGGCATCAGAGATATCATTAGTAGCTGGAGCCGCAGAGTAAGAGTTGGCAGGTGAATCGGATTGCACAGAGCTTTCTAGATCGTTGTCAGCATGCGTATGAATTTGAAGTTCAGTGTATTTAGCTTTCATTAGAAGTAGTGCTTTTGTAGCTTGAGACTGTAGTTCCTGTTTAAAGAAGTTTCTGCCGTTTTTGTCTTTTGCCTGAATGAGAGCCAAGAAGAATTCAAAATGTTCATCCATCGATGTATCTTTGGTTACAATGTCAATAGGAAGGTAGCTTTTCTTGTGAACAAAATCAGAAAAAGGGCCTGCAGAGTCCGACACTGAAGAGTTCTTGATGTTAGTAAGTTCAGGAAAGTGGGAAAGGTAGGGAGTATTTAAAGTAGAAGCAACATCTGAAAATGGTCTCAGAGATGAGATATTAGGTGACGGTGTATCAGAGTTCGTTCTAACAGGAGTATCGTTAGCTTGAGGCATATTCATGTAAAGTTTTAGATGAAAGATGATGAAAAAAGGCAAAAATATAATGTAAAAGCTGTAGAACTAGGAAATTTTACATGTAGGGGAAACAATAAGCATGTGAGATTGCTGAAAATATGAAAAAAGTGACAAGCTTTAAAAAAGATGAACTTTGAATGGTCACATGACCCACTTAAAATGAAAAGTAAAATTTAAAAAGATTTAATATTAACGTGTAGGGAAAAAAGTAAGCTAGATGGGATTGCTTGGATAGTATAAAAGTGCAAGGTTCGTGAAATGATTAACTTTAAGTGGTCACATGACCTACTTTATATTAGAAATAAGCAAAATACATATTTTCACAAAAAGTTAAATAACTAAGTAGAAAATAGCAAAAAGCAGATAAAATGTACAAGAAATGTACGTCTGGTGATTCTGAAAAGAAAGAGTACTAATACTCTAGGAGAAAAATGTAATATAACAAGGTTATAGGTACTGAAAAGACATAGAGTAAATTAAACAAGCAGCATTGACTATGTAAATGATTTACAGGTCTATATGAAGAAAGTAGGTAAAGCCAATAGCACTAACTATATCATGTGATCAAATGTAAATTGTATACCAAAAGTAATTAAGAAAACATTAAATACAGACAAAAGATACAGGAAAAACAAGGAAAAAAAAAAAAAAAAAAACAATAAAGTACAGCAAAAGATTTTGGTGGAAACTATATGGGAAGCTTAATGTAAGGAAAAATCACTAGCAAGGTCACATGGTCAGCAAAAACGGTATTTTCAAAAGAACTAAAAGATTAATTTAAAGGTAATGTAATTCATGGAATGGTATTTAAACGGGATAAAAGGTTAAAATTGGCACCAAAAAAGTAAATTACTTGAGAAGCAAATGTATTGAGTAAAAAGAACTGGCGAAGTAAAAAGAGTTTCAAATCTTTAAAACAATGTTAAACTGTTGTACCCTTGGCGACAAAAAAAACTTAAGTGAAATCAATGCCAATATTAGACGTTCGAAAGATAAACTGTTTTAAAAATGTAAACAAAGAGAGTTAAAAAATTCGTAAAAAATCATAAAAAATAGGTAAAGTTTCGTACTTGGTACTGTCTGATAGAGAATTTAAAGAGCAAACCAGCGGTGATGGTGATGAAGAGTTCTGTTTAGGAAAAGTTCGTGAAAACCGGTCCGAAAGTTCTTTTGTACTTGTCAGTAATGCTAATTTGAAAACTTCTTTCTTGAGAAGATGTGAAGTCCTTTAAACTGTAGAAATCCTTGAATTCTTGAGCAGTAAGGTGCACCCACAAAAAGGATCGAAGATGAAGATTAGTAACTAACTGACTTCCAAAGAGTAGCTCAAATGATGATAATTGTAGGAATGTCTTCCATGAAATATGTCGGCCATTTTCCCCTTAGGGTTAACTTGAGAGTTTGAAGAAATTTCAAAGACTAATAACTTTGGATTTATTGATGCGAATTTCAAAAGTCGGGCCTCCTCTTAAAGCACTCGACGAGACGAATAAAATGAAGGTAGTTGCAAATAGCTATGACGATTTTTGCAGGGGTATTCAAGTGTGCGAATGGAGCGTTAAAAAAGCAAACGACAATGTCGAGAAAGTTGAAGTCTCTTTAAGCTATTTTAGATATAGGGCCTCTCTTTTGTAGTCCCTGAAACTATATTGTAGGCTTTTTTTTTTTTTTTGTCCTTTTTTTTCGATGTTTCAGAAGCTCTTGCCCGCCCCCCCCCCCTCCCTCCCGTTTTTTGCACTTCATACTGTCTTCATTTTTTTTTACTTTATTCATTTCTATTGACCTTGGAGAGGGATGAGTATAAGGAAAATGATGAGGTGACTATTTTTCATAACGTATAGAATAGTTGCAAGTTCAGGGGGTTGGTGGTTTCCCTCGCGGGAAAAATTTGGAAAAATAAATATTAAATTCTGCATTTTGACGTCTTATAAAATGTACCTAAGACAACAAAAAGAAAAAGGAGAAAAATAGGCAAACAATACCTTTTAAAAGTTATACCTCCTTTTGCAAACTAAAATCAATTTAAATAAAAAATTGCTTGTGCTTGTGGTTCTATAAATCAGTGACATTAATCGACAAGGAAAAAGAGCTTGGGAGGAGAAAAGAAAACTGACATTGACTTTCGATATAAAGTTAGTGTTAGATCGTCGCTCCAATCTACCGACTAACACAACACTGAATTAAATGTAAAATGATCAATAAAAAATGCATTAAATGATTTAAAGGAAATGGTGTGAATATTTAAAAACAGAAAAGTAACATCCCGGAGCCCGGCCACAAGGACAATTGATGCTTTATGCATTTGATAAAAAATAAAGTTGCTGCACTTATCAAAGAGTTTCAAAGATTTATTTAATTGTTTTCAAGACATCTAGAACAATTATATTTAAGGCAATTTATTTTGCACTTTCCAGCCTCTGGCATTTTTTAATACTGAATTGCTTAGTTTCACAGATTGCACTAACTTTGTAAGAAACGTCTGCTTTAAGTTAAGAAATATAGATATTACTAAAGATTTCTCTCAACATTGTTTTTTAATGGGTTTGTATAAGTACTAAAAATATGTAACACGTCCTAAATTTTTAAGTCTATATATAAATACAATCAATTATTTAAAATTCGTAAAATTAGCATTTAAAAAATGCAGTTAATTGTAGCTGATGCATACTTTTATGGCAACTGGATGAGAGGTTAATAATTTGCTTGCTATATCAGAACTATCAGGTAATGTATCGTTGAAAATGTATTATTATGCATTGGTAAATGTATTACAGGAGTACTAAGAAAAAAAAAGTTTTTTTTTCTTTTAAATTCGTTTTGACTTTTAAGCCTGCAAAATTTCTGAGTCAGTTTTTAAATCAATCTGTTCAGCTAATTCATAATTTGGCTGCGATTATTTTTCATTGGAAAGTATTTATCACGTCTGGAATAATTATTTAAATCAGCAACGTAAGCAGTCAGCTTCAGCTTCTAATCTGTTTCTGAATTTTGCTTTTGTCATAGCACAAGAAGAGAAAGATGTTTCGCCCACTTATGTTGAAACAATTAACAATGTTTCACAGCTTTTTTGGAAATTTAAGGATTCTGTGTAATGTCATTCTACAAATGCATTTTTAGTTCCAATTGATTGTCAGTAGTTACATCAATTTGCTGTTTTTTTTTTTTTTTTTTTTTTTTTTTTTTTTTTTTAATCAAGAGCTAGGAGGTGTCAGTTATGAAGTATAGTTTTGATTCAAGATAATTTTTCTTTTTGAGTAGGAAAATATTTAAGAAATGCTTTGGAAATATTAAAGAACATTTGATCTTTTATAAGAATTGTAATTTTATTAAAAGTTTGGTGCTATGATTGAACAAATAGTGATCACTAGCTGAGCTACTTTCAAATGTCTAAGAAACCCTACGGTTTCCCAGAATCCAAGTTGAAAACCTTTGTGCTAGATCAAGCGTATTTATATGCCTTGTTTCTTTCTACAATTTTCTCTCTACACAATTTGCAAAAATTGTATCAGGGGCACCCCAGTGGGAGGATACTATGACCTCCAAAAAAAATTTCATATTTGGCAAATTTTTACTAATGATTCGGAAAATTTAAAAATAGTGAGACGGTTTTGTAATATTACCATCATGCGTTATTTAATTTATTTATTTATTTATTTTTTCAATGATGTTTTATATCTCTTCTCAGCAGATATAAGTATTTATGCATGCACACATTTTATTATTTTCTTGTTTATTCGTTCGTTAAAATTCGGCGCTTCATTTGATGAATTGAGATCCCCCCCCCCCCCAAAAAAAAAACCTGCGCTTTATGTCCCCGAGCTTCTTTCTGCAATTCCAAAATCTTGACGTTCCTAAAGTTATCTGCTGCAGTTTGTTTTTTAAAATGTCTCCATTAACAATAATAGTTTCTAAATATTCGTTTATTTTATAAATATATATTCGTTTGTTTTAATAGGCTATGTTGAAATAGCCGAAAATGTTGTCTTGAAATGGATTTTTTAAAATAACACGCGCAAACACCGCTACATTCATACCTTTCAGGATTCCTAAGTGTAAAAAGAATCATATTTGTTAAATTTTTTTGAACGTTTCTTTCCTGGAAGAAAATTTATTTTATTATTCGAACCAAAAGGCCGCCCCTAAAATTTGCCGCCTCGGACAGGGGTTCGGAATGTCCGCCCCTGATCATTCATCCGACTAACAACTTCTTCTTAATACACAGCTCCATACGCGGAATTTTATACTTCACTTTCGCAGAAAGCATAATTTCGTCTTCGGAAGACGAAGAAGATGATTCAGTTTGATCTGAATCAGAATCAATATCAGAATCTGAATCAGAACTTCTTAATATTAAATTTACCAAAAGCGCTGCTTCATCCATGACGCTAAGAAAATAAAACGACGCTCGACCGGTCGCGGTGTTGTTTCTAAACTCCTTCGGTTCCCGGGATGCACAATGCCAACCTGTCTACCATCGCAGAGCAAAACAGCTAGGCAACCCTTCAGCGCGTGTTTCCCTGTCGCCAGCGCACAATGCCAACCTGTCTACCATCGCAGAGCAAGGAGAAGGAATGGATGCCGCATTTGGCTCCTTATCAAACTCGTTTTGCATTTGGCGCAATTCCCTAAATTTCACCGTTCGCTTGCTATTTTATTGTCCTAGGTGAACGATTAGCGCGCGTTAAAATAGTCTTAAAAATGAATTATTTTGATACATCCAGCGCTATACGTGACATATTGCCTAATTATTGAGTTGACTAAGTAATATTAAATGAAAAATAAAGCGAAGCAGAAATTTAGGAAAATACATAGATTTAAACCAGCGGAATGCAACTTCACATGACCTAGGACATTGAATAAATAAATGTTATTCTATCTAATGATTAATATCACCATTATTTTAAATTTTTTCCTGACAACCATTCGATGGTGTTTGGTGTTGATTTTCTTTCAAAGTCTCTACGAGGTCTGGAAACATAGAAATCTAAACAAAAAAAAGCAATTTTTTTTTTTTTTAGAGTAATCCTTTCAAGTCTAGATTGCTCTCAGTTTATGTATTAAAAATGTATGTTGCAGTCAATGTCAATATTGTGAAAACATGGTTTATAATTTTTATATTGCAATGCACTCTTTAAAACAGACCGAACATAAAAATGCATATTATTCTGTATTTGTCAAACTATGTTGTATTTTATCATTTTCAAGTAAATTTCTGCAAAATAAATAAAAAACTAAAAATCTTCATGTTGTTCTTTCATCAGTTATGGCGTGTCCAAAAAAAAAAAAAAAAAAACTTGTTAATCCTTTGATGGTTTCAAGTATACCATACCATAATTTTGAACTGATCATTTGAAATTCCATGAAACAGCATTGACTATTTAGTTTTAATAATCACTATTTTATCACAAGTTTCATCAGATTTTTTGAAAATATAATTTTGTATCAAAATGTTTATAAGTAGTTTTAATGTAATTATATAGAGAATGATTCCTTTTTTATTATAATTTATTTCCAACGACAACTGAAAATGAAAAATTATTAAAATTAAACACATAAAAGAAATACTAAGATTGATGTCTGGGCAGCAAGTCCTTTGATAATGTTGAGATATGCTCCCCACCCCCCTCATATGGTTCATAATATTTATTGCTAAGCAATCAATAATAGTTTAGCTGCTAATCACCAGCAAATATTTCCTTTGAACCAATTCTCCTAGAGTACAAACCTAAAAAAAGGTGAATTAACAGTACTAGCATTCACAAACACTGAAACAGCGTACAGAACACACAAAGAAGGGTCATAAGATAAATATCTATTTAAAAATTCTTGACGCATTTAATCACTAATCATAATAAGTCGCACACATTTACTTTTATTTAAACCCAAGTAAGGGATTTTGTCGCAAGAAATGTAAAACTCTGCATAACATTTTTTGCAGAACTAAGTGGAAGTGAAATATTTATTAATAAATTTGATATTGGAAAAGTGAGTCTAACTACACTTCAGCAATTAGAATTTAGCATGTGTAAAATAAATATATAAATTAATAAACTCTAATAGTATTCAATTATTTTTTAGTTGTTCTTAGGGTGGCCTATCTTAATCAAATACGTTTGCTGTCAAATGTTTATTTTTATTATTTTCTTTTTCATATTGCGAATTTCTTCAATTATTAAATTCCTTACTTTGTAAATTAATTTCAAGAAATATGGAAGTAAAGAAAAAAGTTGACCCTATAATTCAATGCATTTTTCATGTTTAAAATTTCAAGACGAAACACTATTTCACCATATAACGCATGCAAAGTCAAAAAATATTTAGCTTTGATTTTAAACTTTTTCGGAATGCGCCATTGTATCTTGCGTCAAATATTTTTTTATAGAATCCTCCCTCAGCCGCTTTAGAGCAGAAAATGTGCTTTGAAGACCAGTTGCTAATTCGAAGTTCCAAGAAAACGGGAGTATATCTCTTATCGCACAGCACAAAGCGACAAAGCCTCTTTCGCCTTTGGCGCAAAGAAGAAGGCGCTGGCGACAGGGAAACACGCGCTGAAGGGTTGCCTAGCTGTTTTGCTCTGCGATGGTAGACAGGTTGGCATTGTGCGTCGCCAGCGCCTTCTTCTTTGCGCCAAAGGCGAAAGAGGCTTTGTCGCTTTGTGCTGTGCGATAAGAGATATACTCCCGTTTTCTTGGAACTTCGAATTAGCAACTGGTCTTCAAAGCACATTTTCTGCTCTAAAGCGGCTGAGGGAGGATTCTATAAAAAAATATTTGACGCAAGATACAATGGCGCATTCCGAAAAAGTTTAAAATCAAAGCTAAATATTTTTTGACTTTGCATGCGTTATATGGTGAAATAGTGTTTCGTCTTGAAATTTTAAACATGAAAAATGCATTGAATTATAGGGTCAACTTTTTTCTTTACTTCCATATTTCTTGAAATTAATTTACAAAGTAAGGAATTTAATAATTGAAGAAATTCGCAATATGAAAAAGAAAATAATAAAAATAAACATTTGACAGCAAACGTATTTGATTAAGATAGGCCACCCTAAGAACAACTAAAAATAATTGAATACTATTAGAGTTTATTAATTTATATATTTATTTTACACATGCTAAATTCTAATTGCTGAAGTGTAGTTAGACTCACTTTTCCAATATCAAATTTATTAATAAATATTTCACTTCCACTTAGTTCTGCAAAAAATGTTATGCAGAGTTTTACATTTCTTGCGACAAAATCCCTTACTTGGGTTTAAATAAAAGTAAATGTGTGCGACTTATTATGATTAGTGATTAAATGCGTCAAGAATTTTTAAATAGATATTTATCTTATGACCCTTCTTTGTGTGTTCTGTACGCTGTTTCAGTGTTTGTGAATGCTAGTACTGTTAATTCACCTTTTTTTAGGTTTGTACTCTAGGAGAATTGGTTCAAAGGAAATATTTGCTGGTGATTAGCAGCTAAACTATTATTGATTGCTTAGCAATAAATATTATGAACCATATGAGGGGGGTGGGGAGCATATCTCAACATTATCAAAGGACTTGCTGCCCAGACATCAATCTTAGTATTTCTTTTATGTGTTTAATTTTAATAATTTTTCATTTTCAGTTGTCGTTGGAAATAAATTATAATAAAAAAGGAATCATTCTCTATATAATTACATTAAAACTACTTATAAACATTTTGATACAAAATTATATTTTCAAAAAATCTGATGAAACTTGTGATAAAATAGTGATTATTAAAACTAAATAGTCAATGCTGTTTCATGGAATTTCAAATGATCAGTTCAAAATTATGGTATGGTATACTTGAAACCATCAAAGGATTAACAAGTTTTTTTTTTTTTTTTTTTTTGGACACGCCATAACTGATGAAAGAACAACATGAAGATTTTTAGTTTTTTATTTATTTTGCAGAAATTTACTTGAAAATGATAAAATACAACATAGTTTGACAAATACAAAATAATATGCATTTTTATGTTCGGTCTGTTTTAAAGAGTGCATTGCAATATAAAAATTATAAACCATGTTTTCACAATATTGACATTGACTGCAACATACATTTTTAATACATAAACTGAGAGCAATCTAGACTTGAAAGGATTACTCTAAAAAAAAAAAAAATTTGCTTTTTTTTGTTTAGATTTCTATGTTTCCAGACCTCGTAGAGACTTTGAAAGAAAATCAACACCAAACACCATCGAATGGTTGTCAGGAAAAAATTTAAAATAATGGTGATATTAATCATTAGATAGAATAACATTTATTTATTCAATGTCCTAGGTCATGTGAAGTTGCATTTCGCTGGTTTAAATCTATGTATTTTCCTAAATTTCTGCTTCGCTTTATTTTTCATTTAATATTACTTAGTCAACTCAATAATTAGGCAATATGTCACGTATAGCGCTGGATGTATCAAAATAATTCATTTTTAAGACTATTTTAACGCGCGCTAATCGTTCACCTAGGACAATAAAATAGCAAGCGAACGGTGAAATTTAGGGAATTGCGCCAAATGCAAAACGAGTTTGATAAGGAGCCAAATGCGGCATCCATTCCTTCTCCTTGCTCTGCGATGGTAGACAGGTTGGCATTGTGCTCCCGGCACGCCCGTGACGTTACAGCCACGACCGGTCGCGCCCGCTTCGACCGAGGCTGGGTAGTTTCTAAACGCGCCCTACGTAACGACCTTCAAAGTATCAGCTGACAATTTTTCCACCGAGATACAGCCAGCTGACGAATATATTTATCAATAGTTACATATAAGCTATCATCTGGTAAATTTTTAGACGAGAGGAAATGAGTGATTTTTTTTTTTTTTCTTCAAGCGTGGGAGGTTCCAACTGCTTATCCCCCCCACCGAGCCTCAGCTGACATTCACGAGGCTTCATAGTTCGATTTTCTGCTGCGTTTTACTAATTATCACTTGAGAGGAACTTGGTCATATATATCTGTTACTGGCTCTCGGACTATTTGTTGCCCGACAAAGAAAAAACGCTCAATGATTTCAGAATCTTATCTGTTGCCAGTTTCTATTAGTTGACAAATAAAATACCAGTAATTGGTTTTAGTATAAGTGTTTTCAAGTTTCCTCTTGATTTCGCTTTTCCCGATAGCAAATTTCACTACGTGTGATTACTTTTCCTTTTCCGTGTGTCCTATCTCCTCTAGAAAACAATTAAATCATACTTAAATTCAAAATGCGTACTGACCCCTGAAGTTCATCTTAATAGGAGGTCAGCAATCGCACTGAAAAAAATTAACTGTTGTTTTTACAGTGTAATACTGGCAGCCGAGGTTCCAATTTAAAACTGTAAAATGTACAGTAATAAACTGTAAAACTAACAGTTATACAGTTTCTTATTGTAAAGTTGGAAATTTTACATTTTATTGCCCTAAAATTTAGCTGTATAAAAATAGCTAAATTTTAGGGCCAATAATAGCTCTAAAATGTAGTAAGTACTGTTGTATCATACTATAAAAACAACAGTATAATACTAGCAGCAGAGGTTTCAGTTTAAAACCGTAAAAGGCACTATAATAAATTATAAAATTAGCATTTTTAGTTGTTACGGTAAAAGCGATTTTTCAGTTTATTACAGTAAAATTAGCAATTTTTACAGGTTATTACTATAAAATTGCTGTTTAAACTACATTACAGTGCAGAGTCGGTTTTTTTTTTTTTAATTTTTAATTTTATCTTTATTCTTGTTTCATATTCTCAACCAAGTCTGCCACAATCTTGTGGAGTCTATATATCCTGTAAAAAATATGTGCAACAAAGAAACTAACATTTCCCCCTCAGCTTCTCCTACCTAGAAAATAAGCATAGGTTTAGCCATTATTTATGAGCCAGAGTTTTTATTTTTTCTTCCACAAGCAAAAAAAAAAAGAGGGTGAAGCCATTTTCTTCATACGGTACATATTCTCCTGGATCGTCTGATTTTTTTTTTTTTTTTTTCACTCAAATGGCAACGCGTGCGTGGCCAGGAGGATGCTGGGAATGATCAGAGTGAGTGAGACCCGCAGATAAGGAGGGATGCAGGCGGAAAATCTACCTGACAACTCTGGATGCGGTGCAGATGGTTGTTTTTTCCTTCAAGATGGTCATTTGCGAGGCCGGAAGCACAAACCGAGAAGGGAAGGTTGCCATTCTTGGACACGTAGGATATCTATACAGTAGGAGCTCTTTCATCCGGTTCCCGTCTTCCGGATCACCAGTTTATCCGGATCAATTGATTAGAAGCGCCCCGAGCTTAAATTTTTGGAAGGTGAAAATTTCTGAATTCCCCGAATGAAATTCAGAAATGTGCCGAATCATAAAATACGAGCATACACACAGACCTCATACCATTACTTTATAAGAAAAGGCAATATCACTAATAAATCGAGCATTCACAAATTTTTCTTCAGATGATTGAAAAATGTTTGAATTTTGATGAACCACAACGGGAATGTATTTTGAACGGTCAAAACGATTGATTGGATAATTTATAAATTATTGTCATTTTTCATAAATACAAATAAAACGTATTTACGGCATGACATATCATAAAATATTGCATATATTACAAATGAAAGCAGGTTTATCATTTGACAGGTTTTTACAACATCCGATTTAAGTTTTATTAATCGGGTCTTCTTATTATCAAAGGTAATAAATGTATATAAAAAAGGAAGATTGCAGCTACATGCACAATATACAAAAAAAAATATTGCAATGCAATTTCTGAATTTGCCGAATCGTCAGTCCGAATTTTCCGAATGATGAAAACTTTTGGGAGGTCCCAGTCACCTCCCGTGACTTCCTTTCGGGCCGCACCTGCAATTGATGCAAATAAAATCTTTGTACTCGCCAAAAAAGAAAGAGAAGAGCAAAACAATTCAGTTATTTTTCAACTTTTCTTAATTTTAAATGAGGGTAAAATACTTGCATTATTCACTTCAAAATTTTTAGAAGCATATCAAAATTTTGTGTGCAGAAAACCTAGTTTCGAAGTTTAAAAATACTCTAGAAGAAAAAAAGGACTCAAATTTGAAAATGTCTAAAATGTACGTCAGAAGCTCAAAACAAACATTGCTAATGTTATTATTAGCTCTTTCTAAACTACACTGCAACCTTTCTTGACAACAATATCGTGACGTCAGCGTTACGTTAGCCTATAAAAAATGAGCTAGATAAAACGTCACAGCCTACTTGGCGAATTAGAGGAGATCGCTGACTGCTTGTGAGCTCTTATTGGCTCCGCCCGTAGTGAAGTTCAGTGTCAAGTTAAGTTGCATTTAGGTATAGTGGTACACTCGCTTTTTCATCACTCTGCACGAGAGGCTACAGGAATAAAAGCCAAAAATCTGAAAAACGAAAAGAAAATATTAATATTTTATTTACCAACTTAAGAATGCAGCTTTAAGGCGAAAGTCCTACCATTCATATTTCAGACTACTCGTTTGTCAAAGTTCCTGACTGTAAATGCTGTACATTCAAAATTCATCCGGACATGAGACACATACTGAGATAAAGACAAAGACATACAGGCGTTTTACATAAGTAAAAAGATAATGGCTCAACTTCAATCTTTTAACCAAGTTACTCACCCTTCAAACTTTTAGAAGACTTTTCATTGCAGTATTTTCAAGCTTCGAGGTTTACTATATGCTTTTTAGACATAAATCGTGTTTTTCTCGTCAAAACATTTGTTTGCAATTCATACTTGCAGTACCTTGTAAGTAATTTTTATTATTCAATATTCGCTGATGTACCTAAATATTATACAAGAATGTTCATTATCTGTTTTTTTTTTTTTTTTAACTTTTTCATGAAACTTTCCAGAAACATTTTCAACTTTTAAAATTTATGAGTTTGTTTATATTTAATTCAATTATTTTTTTTTTCTTTTTGCAGTGCGTGTGCCAACTCAGTGCCCCCCCCCCCCCTGCCGCACCGTGGTGTCTGCGAATTTATTACCGATCCTGCCTTTAGATTTTTAAAAATTCCTCATGCCTGCTATCCAGTAGCGTACATAGACTAAGGTGCGCCCCCCAGCAAGATTTGTAAGCGCGCCCCCCACCCCCTATTAAAATGTAAAAAATATTTTCCCCGTATAACCTTTAGTGCCATTTTTCTGGATCGGGCGCCCCCAAACCTCTTGCGCCCCCCCGCGCCGCGGGGGTTGCGGGGGTTCTATGTACGCCACTGCTGCTATCACAAAGAAAATTAAACTTTGTATGCCATTTTATCAATCTTATGAGCGTTTTTTCTCCAAGTGCCAACACGACCAGTTAGACTATTCGGTGGCCAACAATGGCTGGTGTCAAAGGCCAGCGTTAAAACTGTTGTGTTATTGACACTTACAAGCAGAAAACAGATCGGCCAAATGTCGCGCAAGCTCGTCCATCACCAACAATTTGGAGCCTGGCCAGAGCATGGATTTTTTTACGTGCCATTTTTTTCTCCTTCACATACACATTCATTTTTTAAGCGAGACTCCGATATGTTTTGGGGTAAAGATATCAACGCAACTTAGAGGACATAAGAAATAGTTCACGGAAAATGTATATAAATGAAATAATTCTGTAAAATATACCTAACTTGGTATAAATAAGAAGACAAAATGTTTTTAAACAAATACTGAGATTAAATTAAAAATTTTAAAAATCCCCGACCCTGATTGAAATTCTTAAATTAAAATCAATTGCAAGTATTTTAGTTGTTTGCAAATATAGAAACTGGCAACAGATAAACATTTTAAATCATTCAGTTTTCTTTCCTTATCTGCCAACAATGACTCACATCGGTTTCCAATCGCGTAAATAAGAGCTTAGCCGCATCTGCTAAAAACGTTTTAGCTAAGGCCCCTATATATACGAGCCGGCGCATCCAGATTAAGTTTCACCACTTTGGATCCAGCGCGTGTTTGTGTGTTTAAGTGGTTGTCTTTTCTGGCCCAGTAATCGCGTTTTGGTAATTTTTCACTATGAGCAATTATTAGCGGCACGTGGATTTGGCAAAGCTTAGCAATGTGCCAAAACTTTTTCTGGTAACCCTACTCCTCAACAATGAAAATTTGAAAGTAAAAGTTAAGGAATTGGATCCAAAGTGGTGAAACTTAATCTTGATGCGTCGGCCTGTCTATATAGCGGCTCTAGTTTTAGCTCGAGTCGAGTACAGCATGGAAGTTCCTAACACTTTCTATTAGAAGCAGATTTTTTTTTTCTCTTTCTTTTGGTACTATTGTTTTAATATTTCAAGCATGTTTTCTCTTCAAAAATTGCGAAAAACGTTTTAGTGGTTTTAAATTAATATCTTTCGTTAATTCGTGCCGTCCGAAGACGCGACCCAGCTAAGAGCTCTCTGTCAACTTTTCTTTCATTTTTTTTTCCAAAATTGGTTCACCCGTTTAGGCGCTAGAGTGCCACAGACAGATACACAGACGCGTCAGACTTATAACCCACTTCCTTGTTGCATCGAGGGTTAAAAAATAGAACAATAACGCTTTGATTCATCCAAATTCTCGATCAACTTTTATAAAGGGGGAAGTCTTTTAAGTGAGATTCTAGAATAAAATAGCCAACAGCACAACTTAGAAAAAGCGAGAGGAAAATTAAGAGCAGCCATTTCCTTTCCCTATAGGGATTTATTTTCTCAATAACAATAACACCGTTCTTCCGTGATACTTTACTTTTATGATAGGGTGAGTTCTGGTAAGTGCGTACCCTTTTTTTCAAAGTTCATGTTCTCAAGGATGCTGCTCTGTTGAAAAATCTTGTACACTCACAATTTTTTTTTAGTTTTCTTTCTAGATCCTTTACCAAGATTTTCAAGCATATAATATGTCAAATAAACCATAAGTATAGGTTTTGTGACCTGGTTTATGAGACCTATTCTAAGGTACGCACTTTCCCTACCTAGCGGGGTAAGTGCGTCCACCTTAAATTGTGTGAATATGAGCAGAAAAAAACTTCTGGCACATATTAAATATGTTAGGTAGTTGCCTTGGGATAATTCCTAATACTAGAAATCAGCACTTGCTTGCATGGATGAAACGCAATCAGTGATATCCCACTTGTCTTGCAAACAACTGTGATTAGAAGATTGAGAAAGTTGTGTCTGTGATTCTTCCTCTGTCCTTTTAATAAGACCAAGTGAGCAAATGTAAGTTGTTTTTATTTAGTAATAATCACTTATAGTCTACACATAGTTTACTTTGGTTTAATACATTAATCAGTCTGTGTTTAAGCCAGGGTTCGCACTTACCCCTTCTAAAATGTAAGATGAGACATGTGCGTCCAATAGCTTTGTTGTAAGTGCGTACCCCTGAGATTTTCTTTAATTCTATTTGTATGGTAGATCGTTAGGTGACCTGAGTGAACAATTCGTTTTTTTTTTTTTTTTTTTGAATAAATACGGTCTTAAAATATTTTTCTTATTAGAATCAGCAGCAGTAAGAAAAAACACAAAATAAAGGGCCCAAAAAAAAAAAAAAAAAAAAAAGAAAATAATTGATCATGATATAATACTTGTACTTTTTTTTTCTTGTACATTGAAATAGTTTATCACAAGGTGTTATTAATTTTCTTAAATATAATTTATTCATTACTCCACCTTTGTTTTTTCAATCAGTTGGTTCCTTATTTAGTGTTTCACTTAATTTCATTGCTTCATTTGTCATTCTGGTTTAAATTACGTATAGCTTATGATCGCTATTTTCAACGAAAAATTTACTAACTGATATCTAAAAGCCAATATATTTCAGAGGTAATGAATAAAATTGAAATATTATGCCGCATTCAATGTAAATATAAATACTTGATGGAAATGACGTCGGATTTAAAATCGGCATATAAAAGAGTTATAAGCAAAATTAAAGGTGAATTACGAGAGTAGGATTTTCCACGTAATGGTACACACTTGCCTCATCACAATGGTACGCACTTGCTCCTCATAATAATACGCATATGCCTCATGATATTGGTACGCACTTGCCCCATCATAATGGTACGCACTTACCCCCACCTTACTTTAAAGAAAGGGAAAGTGCGTACCGTCATATAAACAAATTTTAGTTAGAGTATTTGATCAAAATACCCCATGCATGTTATTAGCAGCTATTGCTCAAAAGAAACAACTTGCATTTCTTGACTTCAATTGCTTAGTATGACTGCAAAAGAAACTGAAACAAAACCTTCTCAATCTTTACTTTAGAGTTTTTTTGAAGACATTTAATTTGTCTCTGATTGTGTTTCGTCTATTGAATCCAGGCCTGAATTCTACCTATTGAAACTATCATTAGACTGTTATCTAACATAGTCGATGTGTTGCAGAAGCCATTTCAGGACAGTGTTCATATAATTCCCAGTGGACGCACTTACCCCGTGGACGCACTTACCAGAACTCACCCTACTTTACTTTTATTGTTTTTTTTTTTTTTTTTTTTGTTTTTTTTTTTTTTTTGTCAATTGAGGCGTTTTACGTTATCTATGTTGGACTCTCTTTAATTGAGTCAGTTTAAAACTTGGCAAATTTATCAACAAAATGCACACGGTGTTTATAAAGTTTTACTCTGGAAAAGAAAATTCACCAAAAAAAAATCGTCAGACTTAAAACATAGTACAATAAAACCTCTTCCACCCCGATTAACGGCCAGTTTTTCGAGGCACCTTTTTTTTGCTCCACAGGACCTTATATTAAAAAAATATGTTCGCTTCCTATTTCTGATCTGCAGCATTTCGGCTGCTTAGGGAAAGATCAGCTAAGGTGGGATCTTGCACTGTAAATAATGAATGTTTTTTTTACAGTATAATCCAACTAATTTTATGGAAATAAACTGTAAAAATTGCTACTTTTACAGTAATAAACTGCAAAATTGTCAATTTTACAGTTTATTACCGTGCATTTTACAGTTTTAAACTGGAACATCTGCTGCCAATATTATACTGTTGTTTTTACAGTATAAGACTGCTGAATTTTACGGTAATAAACTGGGGAAACTATAAAATTGCTAGTTTTACAGTTTATTAATGTGCATTTTACAGTTTTAAATTGGAATTTCGTCTGCCAGTGTTTTACTGTAAAAACAAGTTCCTTTTTTGCAGTATATTGGCTGTTAATGGATTGCGATTATTTTGGAATAAAAATTTCATTCGCGTTTGTTCATTTGTTGGTCAGTGATCTGACTTGCAACATTCTCCCAAAGAAGGTTTTTATAAATCTCAAGCAGCTCAATGAAAAATCTGTGCCGATAGGAGAGCGGTAAATCGGGAAAGCTGATGCACAGACGAAATTCAAACGCTTCCAAACATTCCCAGCATGAAACAGCAGAGGAATGGTTTGATAATTTAACTGTTTATTTCAAAAACCAGTCAACAGACAAAAAAGCCTTTTTACTCTTATTTTTAAAATTTTCACTAAAGGTTACAACATTTTAAATTTTAAACTAGAATATAAACCTATTTATAGGTAAATTTCTCTCAGCAACAAGTGTTGTAGACACGATCGAATTTAATATGCTATAAATGAAGTTTACAAATACCTTTGTGCTATAGATGTAGAGGAAATTACAACGCAGTTTCCCTGCTTATTTGTGCCTTCTCTACGTTGTAATTTTCTCTACATGCTATAAATGTTTTCTCAAAATTAGAAATTTCGTCTCTTGACTGGTTTTTGAAATAAACGATTCAATTACCGTGCCGCCTGAGAGCAGGGGCGCCCCGACGGAGATCGCCGCAGTTCAATGTAATTAAACATTAAATAAATACAATTTTTAATTTAGAAAAGTATCAAGCTTCATTTTTAACCGACTTCAACAGAGGAGGAGGAAAAACAATTCGTCGGAGTTTTTTTTTTTTTTTTTTTTTTTTTTTTTTTTAATGTTTGTTATAAGATAACTCGAAGACGCCTGAACCGATTTCAAAAATCTTTTTTTTTTATTGATTGAAAGGGTGTACCTTATTCCAGTTGGTCCCATCGTCTCGTGGTCCGGGTTTGATAACGGGACATCATTAAAGTCCTTTACTTCTTAGTAAAAATAAAAAAGTGTGTGTGTTACACTTGCTGATATTAGGCATTATAGAAATTATCTCGCAATTGTAATGTAAACCCTTTAAAGCGGGCACTCCCTCTGAGCCATAAGCGTAGCTTGGGGGGGGGGGCACGTGCCCCCCCCCCCAACTTGATGAACACTTAAAATTTAAGACCTGAAGTTTTGCAAAATCAAAACGAAAATCATGGTCAAAGTATCATTTTTTTTATTTTAGTATTATACCAGCATGTTTGAAAGGGGGGAAGGGCGGGGGTGGAGGGAGGAAGCACAGGCCCAAATCAAAAATTTTCAATATTTGGCACTTTTTTTTCGAAATAGGGACGAAAATCAGCAGAAAGATTATTTCCGTTTTCGTCACTGGTTACCCACTAACGCAGCCAGAATTACCGTCTAGAAAGAATTTTTTTAGTCTTTAGGATTGCCAAAAATGTTAAATGCAAGTTCTCTGAGGGGTGCAACCCCCCCCCCCCGCAGTCATATTTTATCCTGACTTTCACCATGCTTGTTGTATTACTAAAATAATAATTCAGAGAAGTGTGGAATCATGAATCATGCTATTTTGTATAAGGCAATGAGAAGCAAAGGCATGGAACTGGAAAAATTCAAGTTCTGAGCAAACGTGGTTAAAGATCAGACCTTAGGTAGGCTTTCATTGGAAAAAGTTTTCTGAGTCATGCTATTAGATCAGCATTTACCATGGCTACTAGTATCATCTTTTGCCATAAAACGGATCAGAGGTTCTGCTATCATTTGTCTTAGATTTCTCAAAATTTTAATTTTGCCATTTACACCCATTTGCTTCTGGCTCCTTGATATAGAAATTTTTCAGGCATAAATTTTATAATTTTATGTTGCTATTTATTAGATTAAAAAATAATTTGAACTAGAATATACTTTTTTCACAAAATCTGGCTCATTGTAAGAGAGAGAAAGATACAGAGTGGAGAAGGATAAAAGACAATCTCTTTATCTTAGGCAATGCAGTAAAAAGTAAATTTTTTGGAAAATATGGATTTTAGTACAGAATTAATTTTTTATCTTCTCAAAAAAATTCAATTTTTAAGCGTTTTTTCTAGCGCTTGTCAGTCATAATCATACTGAAGAGAAATTTAATGCTAAACGCAGGCTAATAACTGAAAAACTCTCATAATACATAATAAAGAAAAATAGATCATTCATTCATGTTTAAAAACTATTTTAAATTTGTTTGTGTAGTACTTAAGTACATTGTTAAGAACGTGTTTGTAGTTAAAAGCTATGACAAACTTAAAAATACTTATGCTTTTACTTATAATGGTCTTCAATACATATTTTTTTTTCTTTTTTTTTTTTCAAAACTTACTTTTGAATCTTTTTAACTTTTGTAATTGTAACATAAATTGTTCCTGATTGAATAAAGATATTTGTTTTAACTATTTTTTTTTTGTTTCAATTTTGTTTCTTTTTTTTTCTTTCTTTTCCTTTTTTCATTGATATAATTTAAATTTATTTCGTTGTTTGCTATTTTTTGCTTCAGTTGTGTTTTCATAATTTTGATGAGTGCTTTTTACGTGACTAGTTTTTTCCTTGTTATTATAACCCCCTTTTTTTTCACTGTGATCTATTTCTTCCTATATTGGATATCAAGTTAGGTCAGTAGGGTCTAAGGCAGTGTTACTAACTGCTATTGCAAGTTTTATCCTTAAAATAACTTTGTTAAATATGCAACATTTGAGCAATTTTTCAGATTTAATATTTGTTATCCACTCCCTCTCCTCTCTCGTTCTTATTCCTGGCTGATTAATGTCAATGTCAGCGATTTGAGAAAGTACAAGCCATTTTTATTTTGATCGAATGTAAAATTTTTAAGAGGTTTTTGTTTGCCTCGTTTTTCCTCACATTTTTAGTCTCAACTACTGCATATAAGACCTCAAAAGGCATAATTTCACATTTATTTTTCAAAAATTTCCCGAAGGGAAACCCCCAAATTTAGGGCTAATCACCAGTCTACATCCTACTTAAAAGAGGTCATTACATCACTCTTCTGATATACATGTCACTACAAGATCAATCCATAGAATAACAAGAAAAATTCAGCGGTCTGAGCTGCCAAAATTTCACGGAACGAAGGGGAAGCCGCTTAGAGAGGTTTTACCGGGCCATTTTCTCTCTCTCTCATTTTGATTTGTACTATTTACAACTTCGCAGCAGGCACTAGCACAACCAGAATTTCCCTTCTGGGGTGAGGGTTTGATCTTCAAACGAGAATCAGAGGGAACATGATTCAGTTGTTTAAATTTATTAAAATGAATGATGTTACGGGGTTAGATTTTTGCACGGAAAGCAGGACAAGGGGTCATTGTTTTAAGCTGTTTACATCTCAGGTTAATCTGGAAATTCGAAAAAATTACTATTTCAGCAGGGTAGTGGGAACTTGGAACAGCTTACCGGAAGAGGCGGTAAGGAGCAATGGAGTAGATGGCTTTAAGAGGGCCATTGATCTTCATTGGGATCTTCAATTTGACTAGGAACAGCCCAGCTGGGCCCAGAGCCTGCTGCTGGTCGTCGCATTTGTATTTGTATCTCACACCAACCCTCAAAATTATTTAAACTCAAGTTAAACATTGTCAACGTCGAAAAAAACAACTACAGTACAGAACCTTTTATCCGGGAACCAAAATACCGGGAAACCAGAAAACCGGCAACATTTTGTCGATTTTTTCCGCCACTTTAAATACGCATTTTCGGCAATTTCTAAAAAATGAAGGTTTTTTTTTTCGTTTTTCTTTTGAAATACCGAAATGAATATGAACGGTTTCTTTATAAATACCATATAAGTGGCATATAGCTCAGAAATTTTGAATATTGTAATATCTATAAGCACTTCTAGATCATTTTCTCTTCAGATTTTAAGATGCATTACTACTTATGAAAGAAACTTGGGTTTTATAAGCAATTGGAAAATATCGCTGCGTAGCGATCCAGAAAACCGGGAAATTCAGTTAATCGGGATAACTGTGGTCCCGAACATCCCGGATAATTGGTTCTCTACTGTATTTTAAGCCATCTGGCTATTTATTATTATATTTCCCTATGCTCTCCTAAGCAGCATACCGGTTGTCTGGCAGCCGAGAGTGGTAGCGTTTTTTACTGCGCAGCACACTTGTACTGGAAAAAATAGCCATTTTAAAGTCATTTTTGGACAATTCCACGCAAATCAATCATGAAAAAAAAAATTTTTTTTGACCTCACAATTTCCGATTTTAATAAAAATTGGTGTGAAGGACCATATGACAAGATAGGTCATCCTGCCAAGTTTTAGATTTCTTCTTCAAAAATTATACAAAATACAGAGCTGTTAAAAAACGAAAAAAAAAAGTATTTGCATGCAACTTTTTCTAATTATAGTAGAATAATAATTCAAAAAGCATTGTGAAAGCAAGAAATAGAGCTTTCCATTGATATATTACATGACATACTCACGACAGGTTTAAGTTTCTAATTACCCCAAAATGGTTTAAAAAATCACTTTTTACCAGCGAAAATGTGATGCGCAGTAAAAAATGCAACCGCTCTCAGCCACCAGACACACCACATGCTGCTTAGAAGAGTATAGGGAAAGATATATTAAAGAGCCAGACGTCTTTAAAATTGTCACTCGAAAACGTAGCTATTAGTAATATGTGTTAAAATAAAGGTCGAGACTAGCGGTCGCCTTTTCGCGACTAAAAATTATTTTTTGGCGACTACAAGATGTTATGTTGGTCACCAAACTGGCGGCCTACTTTTTTTCTAAACAAAAACATAAACTACCGATGCATCGTGCTGATTATGAAAAGAAAATGGCCATTAGCATCGTCACTAGCGGTCAATGTTAACTTGGAGAGAAAAGCGACCCATCTGCTATACAAAACATCTAAATACATAATTTCAATCTAGAAAATGCAATGAAGCTTTGTTGGAAAGCTAGTCAAAGATGACCAAATTCATGATTAAGCATATCTTTAAACTTCAAGTATGCAGGTGCGTTTAGTTTTTGTTTATTTGCATAATGTCTTATTCGGATTTTAAAATAGATAATTTTCTTTTTCAGAAAAGGTTTATAAGTTTTCTTAAACATTTTTCTTTTATGTATAGTAATTTATTTAAGATATATGCGAGTACATAGTGTAATTTTACTATATATGCAGAATGAAGTGGAGTGAGATTATACTTTTGGAACATGGTTCAAAGTGGCCACTAACTTTTTTGGGTTTACCAGCCACTTGGTTCTATAAAACTATTTTAGTCTTAAAATTTAGTTGAAACCAATGGGTCTGAGGTGTTAACCACAAACCTGCTCGTAGTGCTTCTGCAGTTTTTTTTTTCTAAACACCATTTTCAGTTTTTAATATTAGCAGAAACCTACTTACCTTTAGCTAATATTATACCAACGGGGACAAACTAGATCAGTGGGGGCACTTCGATGGGAGCAGGACCGAATTTAGCTTTATGCCACCTCTAGGCAGATTTCAGATCTGCTCCCCCCCCCCCCCCCGCACCGAAAGAACAAATAAAATTCCTCTATTGAAGCCTCCAAAAAAGCAGTCTTCTCAATATTAATACAGTAACCGGAATTAATAAAATCACTGTACTATAAAATCAGCCATTTTTTAAATCGAATCGGCAGGAACTGAATCATTACAATATCAACGCATGTTAATACTATCCTTTAATAAAATCCCTATGGCCGTTTTATACCAAGTCAACATATTGAAAAGCGTATGTTAAAATTTGAAAACGACAGTTACAATTACAGTTTACAAATATCATTGTGCATTAGATGTAGAAAAAATTACAACGTTAAGAAGGCACAAATATGCAGGGTTACTGCAGACACGTGTTTCGGCGTTACAAGGAACGCCTTTTTCAATGCAAAAAAAAAAAAAAGAACTGAGCTTATGGATGCACAAACATCCGACAGAAGCTACTTTACATCTTTTGTCGGATGTCTGTGCATTCATAAGTTCAAAATTTTTTTTGCGTTGAAAAAGGCATTCCTTGTAACGCCGAAACACGTGTCTGCAGTATCCCTGCTTATTTGTGCCTTCTTAACATTGTAATTTTCTCTACAGTTACAATTACGTTGAAAAGTGCCACAGACGGAATAAATTCCAAAGTAATGTAGCATTAAGAAATGGGAGAGTGTCTCGGAATATGAAGAACTCACAGTGTGCTACATTTGCGCTCCTCAATGTATATCAGATGAACATTGGATGTCATCCGATGCATAGAACAAAGAGTAGATTAATGCATCGAAAATTACAAGAGCTTTTTAAAACTTTCATATACTGTTGAAATAAGTGGCAGGCACTGTATTGTCCATCTTCTGAAGAAATCATGACATTTCATATTATTTATTCTTTTTCCTTTTTTTTATTGTGCCCATAGACTTTTTACTACTCCAGGGTAAGAAACGATTCACATGACTCTAACTTAATAATGATTGCATAATACAAATACAAATGCGACGACCAGCAGCAGGCTCTGGGCCCAACTGGGCTGGTCCTAGTCAAATTAAAGACCCCAATGAAGATCAATGGCCCTCTTAAAGCTATCTACTCCATTGCTCCTTACCGCCTCTTCCCGTAAACTGTTCCAAGTTCCCACTACCCTGCTAAAGTAGTAATTTTTTCGAATTTCCAGGTTAGCCTGAGGTTTAAACAGCTTAAAACAATGACTCCTTGTCCTGTAATGTGTACACACACGCTAAAACTCACTTTTTACCCCCCTTTGAAGGATTTGTTTAGTGTATTCTTAGCTCTACATCATTTGTTTATGAAAAACTAAAAACATCACTATCGAAAAAATAACTTTATTACATGAAAATTACAAAATATTAGTTACGTTAAAATATATAAATATCTGTCGACATGCCTTTTGATCGCATTATAAAACAACAAACAGCAGTTAATTTTGCAGCACTGAGCATTTCTCTGGAAATTTTATGGCACACATTTTTGATAAATGGCAAGGCAAGTTTCAACAAGTGGCAGAGATTGTGTCTCCATCTATCTTTTGGGAATCAAGTATTTCTGGTACAAATGCTGCACCACCCAAAAGAAAGAGATTTTCATCTTCCATTAGCGTGAAAGAAACTATTGCTGAGAAAAATTTGTTGTCATTTCTTGTGAACATAAACAAAAAAATTCTTGATTTTCCTGCAACGGGGGATTTAAAAAAAAATTGGCGATCGATTCATTTTTCACACAGTGTGCTGGAGAACTATCGACTTTAATCTAATCGGGACTTTTAGACACACGCGTCACTTCACATATCTTGTATTCTTAATATAGACCGGGTAGAGCCGGACCACACAGTTAGAAATAATAGAAAGTAGTTGTTTAAAAAGTGAACGGTATATCACTGTATTAATGTTATGGACAAGCAAGATTTTTCCTCTTCTGTTGCAACTATCACAGGGGAAATATTAAAACATAAAAATTAAGTAACATACCCTTGTTTAACAATGACTAGTAAATATTTATAATCCACAAAATTTAAAAACTTCACTCTCATAGGTTTCATACACAATCCACTTAGTCAAAACTTATGTCTTTTGGCACTTCTGCAAATGCATAATATTTGTGACTTATGGACTTTTCATCCAATTTCACAACTCTGAATCCAGACTTATCGTCTCCCAGTTGACAACCCACAGCCGAAGTGACCACACATTCCAGATCTTTGTAAAAACCGCCCGCATTGCGATGATAATGTCCACAAAAGATGGCTCGAACATCTAAAAAGAGCATAAATATTTCTTAGACACTAACATAAAAATTAATTACAATAAATCATAGCAAAACAATGGATAACACCATTTAAAGCAAAATAATCCTCAAAATAATTCATGTCATTTCCAGTTTTGTATAATCAATACATTTTGTATAATGATCAGTATATATAACCATCATTTCGAAAATTGAAACTATGAAAGAAAAAAAAAGGAAAAAAATGATGGAGAAATGAGTGGTATTAACCGTTTAGTCATCGTGCCCGTTCCTCATACAGGCAAATTTTGTCGTGCCCGTGTCTCATACGGGCTGCTTTTCTGACATTTTTAAAGCTTCAAAACCTTTACTTTTTGTCGTGCCCGTATTAGCTTTTATTTGTTTGAAGTTTCGAAAGGATTTGGTCGACGAAATATTGGAGAAATATCAAGCTTCCGTTCCTGTTTCAAGCAGAGGCCGTTCATTGAATGAAGCGTCACTAAGTCGACTGATTGAACGCCATTTTCTGGAAATAATACCCCCTACAGACAAGAAAGCAAATCCTGCGAGAGAATGTAAAATGTGATGCAGTAAGACGAATGCAAATGGGAAAAGGGTTGGAAAGGAGACAAAATACTACTGCAACGACTACAATGTAGGACTATGCATATATCCTGTTTCAAAATTTACCACAAGCAGAAATATTATTAACATTTCAACTAATATACCCCTATTATAGATCTCCAATTTTTAAATATTGTTTGTCAGCAACGATGCGCATTACTTGAAGAAAATAAAAATTTTCTCCGCTCAAAATTTACTTTTTCTTTCTCAATGCCTGCATTGAAGGTTTTTGGCCTGTCTTGGATGCGCATGCGCAAGGAAAGCAAACTTTAAGGTAAAATTGGGTAAGTTGATTAAAATTTTCCTACCTTTAAAAAACCACTAAATCCAAAGGAAAATGCAGTGTTTTTTGTTTTAATATGTTTAAAATATTATGAACATAAAAAAACAAAAATAAAAAAACCTGATGGATTTTGATCAGTTTTTGGGAAAAAAGTGCGACGAGTAAGCAGTTAAAAAGATAATTGTTCTGTTTGTCTAGTGATGAATGGTCATAGATACGGTTTGCATTAGCACGTTAGACTTTAATTAACATCTAAAATAACGGCCACAACACATTTAACATAAACACTTCACATAGATCTATATTAAGACATTATTAGCATGTACTGATGATATGACGCCAAGCGTCTTGCGATCAGCGTGTGTTCTTCTCTCGTGAGCTCCGAACACGGTTACAGTTAATTCCCTATGACACAGTTACAGTTAGTCCGTTATTACACAAAAATCATGATCAATAATGATCAATAATCGGCTTTGTTGATTAATTTGCCTATTATAAACAGCCGATTGATCTGTCATTTGGCAATTTGCTTATGGGTGCATCCCTAGATACTAGACATATTGCAACAGAAGATAAAACCTCAGCCTGCACCACTTAGCCCTCTGGCTAAGACTCTCAGCACCCATATATCATACAATTTAAAAAATACGAGTTCAACTACTTACTGCCGTCATAAAACTTTTTGAGCATTTCCAGACGAAGTTGTGGCTCAATGTTGAAATATTCTTTAGGTTCATCGTGGTCTCTCAGAAACCACGGAATATGTTGAAACACCACAACATGTTTGTATTTCCCACTTTTACCTTCTTCCAGTTTCTTCTCCAACCAAACACTTTGCTCTTTGGCTAAATCTTGTACCTAAGATGATGTAAAATTTATCATGAAAACAGACAAATAGGGTGGAGCATGTGTAAATACAATCAACCCACTTAATGGAATAGCCATTTTAACATGAAAAAATATTCTAACAAGCGGGATATTCCATTATCCGGGAACAAAATAATACACTACAGTGGGTTAGTACATTGAAAATGTATTATATTAAGCGGGATATTCTTTTAACCAATATTCTAATAAGCGGGCTCGACTGTATGTACATAACTGCTGAAGTAAGATCGATGAACCTGGGCGGCAGGGTTGGCCAAAGCGAGCCCAACCCGAAAAAAACCACCCAGGTTTTTTTGAGTGGGCCCACTTGAAAAAACCCACTATATCGCTAAAGTGGGTTTTTCAAAATTTACTGCACATTGAAAACTTTGATTTTAGAAACAAACTAAGTATTACGATTATTTTGATCAATACTAATTCTAGAAATTGGTGCTGATCAGTTTAGTTTGTTACAATATTTAATCTTGGTCTGTACCTGTGGTCCAGATATTGCTATCTTCTTTTCCTGACAACTTACTAGGTTTTGAAATAAAACGATACGTGAATTTCACACTATTTGTTTTCGGTTTTTTTAAATACTTAACAGATCAAAATAATTATTCCAATCTATAATTCAATTCAATGTCAATTTAAAATATAATATCAATTTTAAAATATCAATATTACAATGCTGTTTCCAAATTTGCAGAATAAGAATATTTTTAAGAGGTCACAGTGACCTTTCTTCAGGACTCAACAGATTCTATGAAAAGTTAAGGTAGGTGCACAATGTTTGAATAAAGAATGACAGTAAAATGATTCTTGATTCTATGAAAAGTTAAGGTAGGTGCACAATGTTTGAATAAAGAATGACAGTAAAATGATTCTTGATTCTATGAAAAGTTAAGGTAGGTGCACAATGTTTGAATAAAGAATGACAGTAAAATGATTCTTGAAATAACCCGAAAAAAAACGGGTTTTTCCATCAAAAACCCAGGTGAGCTGGGGGTTTTCAAACCCTGCTGGGCGGGGGTAAAGGGGCTAAGCAGCTTTTGACTGCTTATTAGCCCTCTCAAAAAAGATAATACAAATACAAATGTGACAACCAGCAACAGGCCCTGGGCCCAACAGGGCTGGTCCTAGTAATATTAAAGACCCCAATGAAGATCAATGGCCATCTTAAAGCCATCTACTTCATTGCTCCTTACCGCCTCTTCCAATAAACTATTCCAAATTCTCACTACTCTGCTAAAATAGTAATTTTCTCGAATTTCCAGGTTATCCTGAGACTTAAACAGCTTATAACAATGCCCCTTGTCCTGATTTCCGTGCAAAAATTTAATCCTATAACATTTTTCATTTTGATAAATTTAAACAACTGAATCATGTCACCTCTGGTTCTCCTTTGCTCAAGACTATACATGCTAAGCATTCTGTCTGGAATCATAGTCTAAATTAGAAAATCCATTCACTAACCTTGTAGCCCTCCTTTGTACCCTTTCTAATAAATTAATATCTTTCTTAAGATAAGGCGACCAAAACTGAATAGAATTCTTAGATTTGTTTGAAATAGATCTTTTTATAAACCAAAGCATCCTATTGGCTTTTGTCAATGTTTGCTTGTAGATCTGTCAAATCTGTTTACAGAACAGTACATTGAAATAAATATTAAATCACAGTAGCACTTACTAACGAAGGATCTTCATAAAATTGCGAGTTGACCACAATGAACAGAACTCCACCACAAACAAACGAGAAATAGTCGTCCCCGAACTTTTCTCTGTAATCGTCGACGGTGGAAGGGGTGGGTCGGTTGCCGATGTCATGGTTGCCACAGACACAGACCAACGGTATTTCAGGATCCAACTCCGTGAAAACACGTTTGAAATCTTCAATCTGGGCGTTGCGGTACTTATTGCCTGAAAGTGTTTTATTCAAATTCAATATGTGTGATTGAAATAAATTTTAAGAGAAATTAAATTTTTAGGGTTGAATGAATATTAAAAAGCTGTTTTCCACTGTAGTTGAAGAACAATGTGCTGTGGAAGGTCAAAAATACGAGCCATTTACTTAAAAGCCGTGGCGAAGTCAAAGGAGGGGTTTTGGGATTGAAACCCCTCCAAGAACTCTAACTCAGCCTTTCCCCGTTATCCCACAAATTAAAGGCTAAAAGCTTTATTTAAACTTTTCCAAGGGATGAGTGTTCAGTTTTTCAAGATTTTAGTTTAAATCTTTCTGAGAAGTGAGTACAAAATTACATTCATGATAATTCGATTGTAAAGTTTCTTGTTTGCAGCGACTCACTTTTCTCTCTCTTTTTCTTGAGTAGTTTAACTACTTCAGAAAAGCTTGTCGTAGAAGTTCAGACCATTCTGCATGGTCTTGAGGGAACTGCTGAGGTTTATTTTTGCTACTTTCAAAGTGTTAACAGCATGGTAGATTCAATAGCTTCCTGTTACGCTTACAATTCAGCAACTTAAGTTGCTGAATTGTGAACTTTGTTTATGTGGAAAAACGAAAGAAGATGTTGAACATCTTTCTTTGAACTGTGAGCTTTATAACGGGGCCAGAACTGTCTTTAGGCAAAGTCTGTCTAGTTTGTAATGTTGTTGGCCTCCTGTTCTCTCAGATCTTGTGAGTAGTAGTGAGAGACAAGCTGTTTTTCGAAATTGTCTTCTGTGTTTGCTTCAATTGTTTTGTTTATTATGTGTGTGTGTGTGTGTGTGTTTTTTTTCTTCTTTAAATTGTTGTTTGATTTGTTTTGTTTTTGTGTTTATTTACTTATTTCTGTAAGTTTCATGTTATACTGTGTGGTGCATGAAGAGTTTTTGTATTTCTTAAATAAAAAAAAAACAACTTTTCCAAAGGGGAAAGGTTTTGAAAAACTATCTTACTGAGCGAGATGAAATCCTAAATTCCAATCATATTCTCAAACATGCAAGTAATATTTCATGATATGCACCCCTACTGGTATAAGTAGGCTAAAGGGTCATGCTTGAATCATTTTCAGAGCAACCATTTGTTATCTCCATACATTGAACTAATTACATGAAATTAGCAAACTAATCTCCCTCAATACTTCTAAGGAAAAAATAAGGTACTTCACTTGACCAGGTGTAGGAAGGAAGACTGCCACAAGGAAGGATTGAAGCTAACTAATTTGCATTTGCAAAGGAAAATTACAGCATAAAGAAGGCACAAATAGGCAGGGATACTGCAGACACGTTGAATTTTTTTTCTTGAATTTGTTCTTGAATTTCTGTAATTTTTCTTTGCATCTATAGCACAAAGGTATTTGTAAACTTTAATTTGCATTTGATAAAGCGCTGCAATTTTGATTTTGAAAAATATGTACTTTACGAGCAATTTTAAAATAACTGTTTAAATAAAATAAATCTTTCTGCCATATTCATGCCATTCTTCCCTAGGATTTAGAAATCCCATAAAGTGATTTCAAGCGAATAATTAAATGGCCTAACTCCCACATGTGTTCTTAAAGATATAGATTTATCTCAAGAGGAGATCTTAAATGATTTCATGGAAGAACCACGAAAAGTGAATATAGGACTTAATAAAAATATATTGTGCTTTTTCTTTGTAGTGTTCTTGTTGCCCTATTGTTTCGAAGTTGGTTGCATCAATAAAAAATTTTAATCTCTTTTCAGCAAAGTCATAGATGTTTGGGTAAATATAAAATAAAAATTTCGCATTAGAACTGAATGAAAAAAAAAAGCAACAACTATTTATTTTGAAAACCCCTTCCAGAAAATTTTTCTGGCTGCGTCACTGCTTACAAGTATGAATTCAAAAGTAGCTTAAGCGAAAAAACATATCAAAATCAATGCATATAAGATCTCACCAGGCATTGCATCAATTAGATCCCCACAAACAACGAAAAATCTTGGCTTCGGAGACATCGCATTGATAGCTGTTATTGCTTCTCTTGCGAGTTTCATTTCTCTCTCCCAGACAACTTCTTCGTTGTGCATGATGTATGACGATATCATAAAAAATTGTGTGTCGGCTCCTTGGATGAAACAGAATGGCCCTTGCCACACATTTTCATCTTCTAAAAAATTCGAAAATAAAGAAATAAGTAAATGAATCACGTACTGTCAGCCCTGCTCCAACAAATACTGTTGGTCCCTGTGGCAGAATTTTTTTCAGCTTTCTGCGACAAATTTTCTAGAATCAATTTCTTCCTGCAACACTAGAATATTTTTCAATAATAAATATATATGCAACCCTCTTACAGTAACACAAGGTGTTTATATTTATAAAAATGTTAACATTAATACTATAGGTTCATTTGGGTTTTTTTCTCTGGTGACTTTTATATTATTTTTTTTTTCTTAGCCTTTTTCTCCCCTCCCAATCACAAAAATCTTTCTGCACACTGTCTCCCTGATTATGCGACAATGTTGCCGTGTCGGCAGCTTTCTGCCACAGGGCTGTTGGTTACAAGAAATATTATTTGATTAAGAGGGGTATTTGTTTAAGTGGGGATTTTCATCATTGCGTCTATGGAATGGAGAAATATTCGTTTCTAGGAAATTTTATTCATATAAGTTGGATATTTGCTTATCCGTTACACTGCGGCGTACGTAAGATGCTATGTTGTGATTCGTGTGTTTGTAAGATCGTCGAATAAATATGTTTAACGCCATGTATTGTAATACTTCCTCGCCTCCTGAACATCAACACGAATTATACAGCGTGTCTCCCCGGGAATAGAACCGGGGACCGCTGTGGTAGAAACCCAGTGCTTTGGCCGCGGGACTAAAAGGCCTCTTAACCCGGCGCGCAAAGTTGGGTTATATGCTCTCTGAGCGTACGCCACAATACTCCCTTCCTAGTGATGGAGCGGGGAGCGCGAGAGAGCGATATGTTCGAATTAGATGGTGCGCCAAGAAGCCAGGCGTTCTGGCTGAAGTTGTGCCTGTTGCTGCAGCTGGGAGAGATGCTGCTGCAGGACAAGGAGCGTATCCGCAGTCGGGCGGTTGGGCGGACGAGGCAAAGCGAGTGAGCGATGGAGGAGAAGCGGATCCTGTGTTGCGTACGTTCATGGCGCCATCTGTTGTCCAGGTCATCAACTGCGGCGTACGTGATGGACGGCGTGTCTCCCCGGGAATAGAACCGGGGACCGCTGTGGTAGGAACCCAGTGCTTTGGCCGCTGTACTAAAAGGCCTCTTAACCCAGCGGGCAAAGTTGGGTTATATGCTCTCTGAGAGTACGCCACAACCCGATGAAGCACAGAGTTTGCCAAAGTAGGCCCAAGTGGTGAGGACATCGGATGCGTGATTGGAGGAAAGCTTATTTGATGCCAGTGACCTTACCCAGGGACGTCATTTCGAATTTTTCCAGGGGGGGGGGCAAAGGGTGCATACACAATGTAAAATAAACCAAAAAGTGGCAAAAACCACGCCCACTTATATGCCAATACATTGATTTCGCAAAGTCGGGGGGGGGGCTATTGACCCCCCCCTGCCCCCCTAAATGACGGCCCTGCCTTAACCCTTTAAGCCCTGAATTAATTTGCAATAAAAATTTTTCATTCTTTTGTTTCTTTTGGATGAAAATACATCAAATAACATATGTGCAGTTCGGACACTAAATGTGTTAATGTAATCACAAAAAATACTTAGGTTGATGCTCAACGCGCTGTGATAATCCAATTTTAAAAAAGGTTGATTTTAGAAAAACTCAAAGCCGATCTAAACTTTACGAATTTTTACAGGTCCCCAGAAATATTTTCGGAGAAAAAAAATAATAAGCGTTTTCTGAAACCTTTAGAAGAATCCACCATAAAAATTTTAGCAAAATTAAAAATGATGTAGTATATCCGGACACCCGATTTCTGCCTGGTTCTTATAAAAACAGACTCTTAACCAAACTAGAGGCAGATGTTATCTCATTAAAGCTGAAATTACCTTCAAACTGTATGAAAAAATTAATTTAGTACACCAGCGAGAGTTTGTAACTATTGTGTGATTCCACCTAAAAGTGAAGGCTTCAATTTCGAGTCTGTAACCATACAATGAACTGTTGGTTTATTGCATGTTGTTCTGCCTTAGCCCAAGTTTAATGGCAGTAACTTATTATTGATTATTTTATTTCATGTTCAACAACAACAAGGGAAACAAAGTTACAAAATAAATTATTCGAAAAAAATGTTAAAGATTGTTTACTTTACAAGCAAACTACCAATAAAAATAAGTGTCAGAAAAGATAAATTGTGTATACCTTTATCAAATCCAAGGTATTTCCTATTTTCAGCTTTGCGTAATAGCTCTACTTTTTCCATCTTTTGTTTTGAGTAAAAATGTCTCACATACTATGAAGAAAATATTTAGGATCAAAATCATATACACCAAAAAAAAAAAAACTTCTAAACTTTACTTTACAACAGTCAGATTGTCAACGATGAAACTTAACTGATTTAAATCAGTCGTTTTAACAACTTAAAATTTTAAAGCTAACTGAAAAAGATGGAAAATTAGTCAATGATACTAACTAACATACACTAATCACTCCAAAAGACAATTTCAATATTGTTGCAAATGTAGATTTAAGTAATCAGAAATAAGTTTTTAAAAAGGAGATGGAAACTTCTTACTAAAAAGATAAGCATGCAGTAATGAAAACAATTCTTGGTTTGCAGTTTTCTTTGCTTTTCTGCAGTTTCCCAAGTTACATGAAAATATTTCTATAGTAATTTAACTATATGTATTCTGGTTCGTGAGAATCATGTTAACACAAGGGAAAAATTCAATGTTTCCCCCCCTCCCCCCAGGGCAAAAACTCAAATCTTTTGGAGCATCCCCTCCTGTGGCTTGTACAGAGGGCAAGGGGGCGACTGCCCCCGACTTCTAAAAGTAAAGAGGCCTTGTCGTCTCAATTTTCAGAATTAAATATTAATGATTGATTGAAAACTGCTTATTTATCCTGCGGATTGATTTATTTCAAGAAAATAAAAGCTGCAAATTCGAAAAAATCCTTTTGGGTTATATTTCAGAGGAATGGAACTTCATATCGAAAGGGGGATGCCACGGAGGCTATTTCTCTTGATTTGATACCATATAGCGCATCTTTTAATATAATCTAAATTTTATCGGGGGTGGGGGACAGCTTCAGCCTTGCTTTTCAACCTTTTACACATTTTTAGACCCCCCCCCCCCATTTTTTCAGTGCACCAGCTCCCTGTGCCCTTCCTTCCCAGCGAGATTGAAAAGGAGATCAAAACCAGCTTCAAATTTCCTTCATCCCTATATGGGTTATGTAGCCAGGACTCACGCTACGGAGAGTGGGGGGAGGAGCAAGCTGAGGCACTCTAATGGGAGGTTACGGGATGACCTCCCAAAAAGTCCAAACTCTAACCAAACAAAAGAAAAGTGACCCTCTTGTAATTTGAATGTGTGCAAAGCTAATCATTTTCTTAACACATAGCTTTTTTTATACAAATGTTTCTTATTCATATTAAGTACATCTATTTTTAGTGCAACGTAAATGCGATAATGAAAAACACGCCCCTCATTTCAAAGTTTTTGGGTCAAAGTGCATGTTATTATTTGTTATTCAATACATATTTGATTGGAAAAACAACAAAAACACATATATGAAAATTCAGATTTCTCAAAGTCACAGTTCAGCGTACCCCCTCCTGACATGACAGGCCTGTTTGAAAAGTTTTAAAGTTATTTGAAGAATAAAAACAACTAGAAAGTTATTGGAGAAAAAGAAAAAAACTTTTTACATTTGTTTCCTTAGCCAAGTGCGATGCAAAATGCCAAAATTTACAAACTTAAGCCGTTCTTGGCTACAGTTCTCAGTGCTACTTACTCTGTGGTAACATAAAATTTGAATGAGGATAAGTTTCCTCATTTAGTGACTAATTGTGTTTCTTAATATTTTTCTGCAATATTTCACATTACATTTTATTCCTCATATACTGACAAGGAGACGGCACGGCCGTGGGGTCGGAGATTCGGGTCAATTTTTTTTGTGGGGAAAGAGGACCATTAGTACCTCACGTGGTTGAAGTAATACGACGCACTACTCAGAAAATTTTGAGAAAAATCGAATTTAAGTTTCCGATTTTTAAGTTGAAGCCTTATCAGTTTAAAATCTCTTTCTTGAGATAAGCCAACGTGGTCCAGTTGGAAGAGTGCCAGGCTTGCGATCCGGTGGGCAAGGGTTCGAATCCCACTGCGGGTTTTTTTTTTTTCTTTCTTTCTTTCTATCTATTTTTTTTTCTCTTTTCCCTCCAAGTTGTTGGTTATGTTTCTCCTCCGAACCTAATTAAAAAAAGAATATTTGAGCCAAAGAACGCAAAGTTTTTCATTCACTGAAAAACATTCGCGCTCGTTATTCTATCTGCTCATAGAACGTTCCGATCTTTATTTTTATTATTATTATTAATTTTTACCTAGCAATTATTGAAACTGTTCACATCCCTATGTTATTTTTTAATACTGTTTTGATTTTTTTTTTCAATTATTTTCTTTTTCTTACAACAACACAATTCATAACGGTGGGTTTCTTTTATTTTTCATTGTAAATCATATAAGGAGGAACATTGGAACAATAATGAGAATAAATTCAATATTTTAAAAAAAATAATTATATACAAAACCCGCAGTGGTAATTACCGTTGAAAAAAACAAACTAATACTTTTTACATTGGGCAAATATTTTTTTACAGTTATTATAACATTTTTATATTAATGAGTATAAATTCAATTTTTTTCATACAATAATAAAAAACAAAAACTGTAGCGGTAATTAACGAAGAAACAAACAAAGCAATAATTTTCAAATGGTGTAAATAATTTTTACAATAATTATAACACTTGGATATTAATGAGAGTAAATTAAAAAAAAAGAAAGAAAGAAAGAAAAAAATCCCCCGCAGTGGGATTCGAACCCTTGCCCACCGGATCGCAAGCCTGGCACCCTTCCAACTGGGCCACGGTGGCTTAGCACAAGAAAGAGATTTTAAACTGATAAGGCTTCAACTTTAAAATCGGAAACTTAAATTCGATTTTTCTCAAAATTTTCTGAGTAGTGCGTCGTATTACTTCAACTACGTAAGATACTAATGGTCCTCTTTCCCCACAAAAAAAATTGACCCGAATCTCCGACCCCACGGCCGTGCCGTCTCCTTGTGAGATTAAAAAATGGGAGATTGAGAAATTAGCCTTTAAAGGATGAATGAAAAAGACCGTTTCAGTCTGAAATACAAATTGGGGTATGGATAAGGACGAATGCAAGATAACAAATTTCTAATCAGGGACGTGAAGAAGTACAATTTGACTTTTTCTTTTGCTGAGATTTCCATCATTTAGTCCGACAACCTGCGTATAACTTTTCAAATTCAACCAGAAATTAAAAGCTAAATGAATGTGTTCCAGTTATTACTTTGACTTGAAAGTATTTTGTTCAATTTTTGAGCATTTAGAATTGTAAACAAAGAGAGAGAGAGAAAGTAAAACCATGTACAAAAAATGGAGTTGTGTTATTAATGAACTTTAAAGAAAAATTACAATTGAAACTAGACTAGTAGAGGATATTTTAAAACCTGAGAATTTTAAAACAGGATCTGCTATTGAAGAATCCACAAAAATTGTAAAATGTGAAAATCTTTTTTCCAATTAAAATTCTTAAAAATTATTTTTAACTAATAGATTGTGAAAAATATGTTAAAACTTAATTTTTAAGTTAAGTGCAAAAGATTAAACTTAGCTACTCCAGCTATTCACAGTAAACTCTATTTTGAAATAATTTTAGCTAAAACTCGGTTCATTTCAAGCCTATAAATATAATGAAAATAAAAATATGTACTGATCTAAAAGTACTACACTCATTAAATTGAATTTATCTTATCATAAAACATCAAACAATAAAAGATAAATGAACATTTAAAACCTTACAAAAAGTAATTAAAAAAAAAACACATGCGGTCAAGTTCTCATTTTTCTTAATTTTTAACTGTAAGTAATTTAAAATAATTTACATGAAAATCAAATTCAATGTGTATAAGTCTTATTAAAGTTATTCAAGGGAAAGCAGTAAAATTATTCCTATACAGGTTCTAGCTTTCCCCCGTACATTACAAATTGGTAAAGTTCTTATCATTACATCCAAGGTTCTTTGATTACGGTGCTGTTATCTTGAGATCATATCTAAGGACTTTCGGACTAACCTTGAAAAATCTGAGAGCAGGAAAGAAATAAGGAATACTTTTTAAATACATCGAATTCTTCTAACCTTTCTAAGAATTGGGTGTCACATAGGTATTTTTAAGAACACAACAATAGAAGATATACCGGAAGAGGATATACTTTGAAAATAAAGTAATCAGTCAGAAAACAGCAACAAAGGTAAATGCAGTCTCGGTTATAAATTTATAAATATATTCTTATGGTATGAACTTCGATGCGAAGATCATTCCTTTCCTACAAAGTAAATATTCAGCTTTGCACAGTGCCATTAAACCCAACCAAACAACTAAAAAGCATTCGTTATCAAAAGAAAAATCAATTTATACCAAAATCCCACATGACAGTTCGTGAATGAAAAGTGTAAACAAATAAATCAACCTCGCGGTTACAAAGAACTCTTGCTTCATATCATTATATTGGTTCAAAAATAAATATATGCATTTTATTAGAAAAAGAACAGTAACTCAAGCAGTATATAAATAAATTTATAACTTATTGAATGGGCCCTGAGTTGACGAGCGGTACAAATTTCTGGTATTTAATACTTTTGATTTTAAGGAATCGTAATCTTTTAAGCAGACGAAATATTCTAGAGAGGAGGCATGTGGTGGTAAAAGATTATTATATCAACTTGAATTATCTCCAAATCTTTCAATTAGAGTCCTATTTTAACAAAAAGCAGTTGTTGACAAAATCTTCAAATTCCAATTTGTAAAACATTGGTTAGTATTTTTTTGAGGAGTAGATGTTTAGAGAAAATTCCTCAACTGCATACGCGTACCGCTGTTTAAAAATGTACTTTTAAATTTTATATAAACATACTATAGTGAATTTTTAATTTAGGTAAACGTCATAGCTTCTTTAATTCTGTATTCTTCATTGAAATTTCTTTGATTGACGTAATTTGCTGAGCTCATTCTCAATCAAATATTTTTCTGTGATGGGGGATTACTGTGTGTAGTTATAGTAGCCTTAACTGTGTGTGGCGCCATGGTTTGTATTTATGTTCAGAAAATGAAAAAAGGTAGAGAAAACTTAGAAGCTGTTTGGAAATACTTTTAATTCCAATTAGGAATTTTAGATCCTGAGACCATTTCTAGGACTCGATTTTGACATATATTTTAAGACTCAGCTCCATACTGAAGACGAGATTCCTTGCGATTGCGACTAACGTAAATTTGAAATTAATGTATCTGCAAAACAGTAGACGATTTTTTTTTTCTTTACTGGTAAAATTTGCATTGCCCCCTTCTCTCTCAAAAAAATTCAAAATAACTGATCTGAGTTTGCCCTGAATTGAAATATGCTGTTTAGTTTTTATCTTGTTGTCTCAAAAAATATATTTCTCTATTGGAAAGAGGCCCCTGTAGTTCAGTTATAGGGGCTCTATGTTCAAAGAGAGCTGCTAGCCCTAATCTTTTGTTTTTTTAATTTGGGAGGGAGATTGTGTGTGCATCCCCTGTAGTTCAGTTATAGGGGCTCTATGTTCAAAGAGAGCTGCTAGCCTTGTAGAACTCTCTCAGATTTAGTTATAATACAGTAGAGCAGGGCTGAGGAGAAGCCATAGCATCCAAACTTGATGAGGGCCACCTATTGGCGCTCCAAAAAGCTCTGCAATAGAGACCAGAAGTAAGCATAGTAAGGGCTGTGGTAGCCTGATCGATAAAGCGTCGGACTCGTACCCGGGTTTGATCCCAGTCGAGCAAAGATCCACCGTCTAAATTAATGGTGGCTAGGGGACAATAAAAATGTTCATGGTCACAAAGTCCTCCAAGTGAAACGATATCTCTGGCGGTGCTTCGCCAATGGTTTGTTCGGCCCTTGATCTGGTTCAAAAAGAACAGAGCACTCTTTAGGACCCTATCCTGGTTAAACCGTGAGTTGTGGTAGGTACGGGGGACCCTAGAGTGTGAAGTAAGTGAGTAAGCATAGTTATTGAAAATGCTGGATTATGAGGAATGCCGTCACAACAGTTTTTTTTTGCACCAAGTTCAAGTTTTCCCAACTTTCTTACATGAGATTTAAAAGGTCTGGTTGGCTAGAGTGAAATAAAATGCACAGCTATAGATTTTTTTGAAAGTTATTATTTTATGAGTTTGTAAAATATTTCCTGTTCTTTTCTTTCCTAAGTAGTTAAGCATGGCAACCAAATGGGGTGTGGTTACTGCAGGCATGATAAGTCATGATTTTGTAACTGCAGTGAGGAGTATGCAAAGCAATGAACACGAGGTACTTGTGATTTACTAACCCTTAGTTTAGTAACTATATCTGTTATTATACTGTTTGAACTAAAACTTTATACAGGGTGTCCACTCCAATCGTGGGCCAATAGCTAATTTCTAAACCGTTAGAGATACGCATATAGTTTATTTAGAAAAAAATCTCCAAATTATGAAAGGAATTTTGGGTCTATTCAATGTTTTTCAAAAAATCAAATTTTGAAAGAGTTACGAAATTTAAATTTTTACGCAGCCCCCCAGTCCTATCAATCATATTTAGTAAAGCATTCTTGACACTGTAAGGTTTAAAACTAAAAAAAAATCACTCTTCTACCACAAAAATTGACCGAGTTATGACGTTTTGAAAAATCAAGATTTTGCATTTGTTTCATGACGTCATCGAGAGATCGCTTAAGGGACCGTATGTGAAATCCTTCAAAATCTTGATTTTTCAAAACGTCATAACTCGGTCAATTTTTGTGGTAGAAGAGTGGTTTTTTTTTAGTTTTAAACGTTACAGTGTCAAGAATGTTTTACTAAATATGATTGATAGGACTGGGGGGCTGTGTAAAAATTTAAATTTCGTAACTCTTTCAAAATTTGATTATTTGAAAAACATTGAATAGACCCAAAATTCCTTTCGTAATTTGGAGATTTTTTCCTAAATAAACTATATGCTTATCTCTAACGGTTTAGAAATTAGCTATTGGTCCACGATTGGAGTGGACACCCTGTATTTTTCTATTTGATTGATTTCATATAGCTGAATGCTAAATGGCATTCTTCATAAATTTGAAGATGAAGAAGATGCCATGTGAACCTTGATGGAAGGTTTGTGACCAGAGGTGCCAACTGCTACGAAATAAATCGTAGTTTCTACAAACTAGCAGGGCCGCCGCTACCAGAGATGAGGCCCGGTACCAATTTTAATGCCGGTCCCGTCGCTGGTGCGATGGGGACATGCACTCCCCTTCTCCAATTGCATAGTTTCATACTGTCGTTTCAGTACATTTGCAATTGTAAAAAAAACAAAAAATAGAGACAAAAAATTTTTTCTGAAAAACTTTTTTTTTAGTTACGTAAGTGTGCATCTGATTTAATTTTCACGTTATTTGTTTTGCCAGATGATTTTAATATTTTTTTTTACTTGAAACACAAGTTTGAAAACAGAAAAACACAATTTGTAAGAAAAGCAGTCGAAAACTTTGTACAATTAATGAAGTTAAAAATGCAAGACAACGTGTCTACAAGTACAAATAAAAGGATTAAAAAGAGTTAGAAAACTCTGACAAATAGCTATTTTGGGGCTGTTATAAAAGAAGTCCCATCATCTGTTTGCACTGATGATGGGACTTCTTTTATAATAGCCCCGAAATAGCTATTTGCCAGAGTTTTCTAACTCTTTTTAATCCTTTTATTTGTACTTGTAGACACGTTGTCTTGCATTTTTAACTTCAGAAAAACATAATTTTTGACCTTTGGTCCGACGAACTTCAAAATTAATAGTTTGAAATTACATTCACATGTAATATTCCACTGTTTAGTTGCTTATAACTGAATTTTTAAATTTCAATGTAAATTTAAAAACTGATTCGAAGTTTTCACAAAAATATATTTTTAAATACAGTATCTGGATACAGAAAAAGTTGAATAACTTTTCATGTCTGAGATAAGTGAGGCAACATGACAAACTATGAATTTCCAATAAGGTGAAGTCAGATGGATTTTTGTCACTTTGTAGCGAAATTTCATTACACCCACTGGAAGTGAAAGGTCACTTGACACCAGTGGGCACAATCCATGCTTGAAACAAAGGATGAAAAATGGGCTAGCAGTAATTCTATCTGTAATCTTATCTAAGGTTGTAAAATGCATTAGGGTTTGGTGGGTGTTTCGAGGCCCACACACAGTGACCTGGGGTTAAAATGTCTTGATTGGCTCTTATCAGCGGCTCTTTATTCTGGACAGTCAGGCCCTAAAGCCCCAAGGAACTGTGCTGCTTTCAGTTAAGAAAAGCTCCCAGGGCTACTTGATTCTTGTTCTTAAAGTGCAAGAGACATTTGTCAATGACAGTTTAGACGTGGTTTTACGTTTGACGAGTTTCTGTAGCTTTTGGAAAGCGGTACATTTTCCTTTGCTCAAGCCTGTTTTATTCATTTGTGTTTGAACTAGCAATTGTTTGGTATTGAGAATCAGCAATGGAAAGCAAGATTTTTTTTTTTTTTTTTGATGAAATTATTAACACTATTACTGGAAAAACATGTTCATAACCTTACAGGCCCCCCAAAGCTCCGGGCCCCGGTACTGGAGGTCCAATATCCCCCCCCCCCCCCCCAAATGGCGGCCCTGCAAACTAGTCTGAAATCATGCTGATAGGACAACATGTCCAAAACATACTGTTTTGTTTGTAATTACAAGTAATATTACAACCATTACAGATAAAATCCATGTTGCAACCATTTATATAATGCTGATTTTGTGCTTAATAAGGTTACAAATTTTTGCTTAAAATAAACAAAAATAAATTATCATAATAAATCATTAAAAAATAGAAATTTAAAGTGTTATTTCAAAACAAATTTTTACTTTCCCTATTGTAAATTTTCACCTATATTATTCATTGTGTCTGTTAAATTTGTTGTTACATGTGCCTCCCCCCCCCCTTCTCGCCTTGCTACACTCTGCTGCAAATTTTGATTTTCAAAACTTTGCAGCTCTGTTTGTGACCTAACCAAAAAATTTCCTTATTTGACGAATTTGGAGTTAGAAGTGCTACATTAAAAAAAATTTCAATGATGCCTAAAATCTCTTCTCATTACTGGTATATGAGCTTGCTCCTTTTTATCATTCAGTAAAATTTGAAACTTTATTTGATGAATAGAAAATTCTTTGCTATACAGATATTTAAGTTTAGTTCTGAGTATCTGAAAGATACTTAACTACAATTCATAGTACAATTTTAAGCCACACGAAAATGCGTAGTTCAATCTTTTTTCTCAAACTTTTTCCTAGTTCGTTGCTGTTGCTGCCAGAAATTTGGATTCTGCAAAAGAATTTGCTGCTCGGCATGGTATTCCTAAAGCCTATGGTTCATACGAAGAACTAGCAAAGGATCCAGATGTTGGTTTGTATTTTTATGTCTGCTATTTCCTAAATTTGTATTATCTTTTCTTTAAATTTATTTTGTGACTGATATTTATCACTTTGTAATTTGGCAACAATTGTATTCATTTTTTTATTGGCAACTGTCTAAACTTTTATTTAAATCATTATTCAAACTATGATCGTTCAAAGATGTAGTTGCAGTTTATAGTTATTTAAAGCTAAGTTTTATTGTCTTATCTTTAATTAATAAATTAGTACACTGATATTAAAGTAGAAGAGCAAAATATCCTACTAAATGAGTTTGCTAGTAGTATTATCTGAAACCAATACTCCCAAAACAATCCTTTTATTCAAAATCGTTCTCTTAATCAAAGACTAGTTCATATTATAAGCCTGTCTCATATGAAGAAAAATTGTACTTTTTCATACATTTTGAAATAAATATACTATGGGGTTCTGTTCCTTGCTCGCTGCATTCGCTCACCTTCTTATCAGGGGTCAAAAATATTATGATATTTTGATATATATAGGATATTTTCAATCAATGCAAACAGTTTTTAAATAGTAAATAAGAGTTCTCATTGTTGTTTAATTTCTTACATCATTATTATAATATACACACCTCAAATTAATGTTTAATATATAACTAAGCAGTTTTGCATTGAAATTGCTACATTGCTAATAATTTTGCCTAAAAAAAGATTATACTTATAAATAATATTATATTAATAATTCATTAAAATACAAATAATTGTTTTACTTTGTGGTTATTTGGATAATAAATGAGCACTATTATTAAGATCAAAATAATATTTATGTTGAAAATATCGTGGTTCGAACAATAAATATCAAAATATCATGTTTTCAGAATAGATATCGGATATGTATTATAATACATATCTAGGAACCCTGCTTCTTTTTAATGAAATATATGAGTGCCACGGGTGGAACAATATTGTAGCTTTTCGTGGAATATCTCAAAAGTATCCCAAATTCAGTCAGTTCCTACATTTTATTTCACTGTAATATAACTTAATTTGATAATTGTTTAAATATGTCAGCTGTTTTTCAAACAATTGGTATTTTTCTTCCAGAGGTAGCATATATTGGAACCATATTTCCTTATCATTTTCCTGTGGGGAAGTTAATGCTGGAAAATGGGAAACACGTACTGATGGAGAAAGCCATGTGTCTTAATTCAAAGCAAACAAAAGCACTTGTGGACCTGGCTCGTAAAAACAAGAGATTTCTTATGGAAGTAAGTAATGGAGGATGCATTTTTTTTTTTTTTTTTTTTTTTCTTAATAGCACAACAAAAAAAAAAATAGTCAGCTCCACTTTATTGGGTAAGGGATAAACAAATACGAATACAACCTTCTGGCACTGACTATTTCCCCATATATGCAAAGTTAAATATCCCCACTTAATTGAATAATTTCCCTGTACAATCGCATATTTTTAATCAGCTTTTGTAAACATTTTGTTGAAAAGATTTTTGAATAAATTGAGAATAAATTAAATAAAACAGTTCTTCACTTAAAAATATAAGAATAATATTTTCAGGCATGGGCGTCTCTGCCTGCTGAACATTGAGGGGGACTTTGAAAAAAAAAAGAACGCTAGAAAAAATTGATGTTTTTTAAAACATGTTTAACCTTTGTAAAGACCAATGAACATTGCAATTTTCAAATAAGGACTACAAGAAGTCATATTCTGACCCGTCGAGGGGACAAAAAAGTAGCTGGGGGTATGAAATTACCGACCCCTCATTAATTTCAAACGCATCTTAAACACAGAGAGAAAAGAATGTCATACAAGCTTTTTTTCTATATCAGAGAGTTGAGAATGTGTTCTTAATAGTAAATATATTATTTACCCAGAAGACAGAGGGTACGGTGGTTTCTCCCCCGGAAATTTTTTTGAATTTGTGGTCTTAAAAATGCATTTTAGACGATCTTTGGTACTGTTATGGGAGAAGAGGTTCGAGTGCGCTCATCCGTCCATTTTTCGATATCGTAACGTTAAAAACTCAATTATTACCTCTGATTGTGATATGGAAAGTGGGGATCGGAGATTTTTTCGAAATTGTGGTTCTAAAAACGGAATTTTTGACTATCTTTGCTATTAATACGCAGATTAGGGATTTAAGTTCCCTCTTTTCGGAAAATTATTTAAATTGGAGTCTTAAAAATACATTCTAAATAATTTTTGGCAATAGTAGTTGAAGCGGTTCGGATGCGCTTCTCTGGATATTTTTGGAAATTGAAATTTTAAAAACACAACTATAGATAATATCTGATTGTTTTAGGGAAAAAGAGGTGCGGGGTGCTCCCCCGAAACTTTTCTTGAAATTGTAAATGTAAAAACGTAGTTTCAGACGATCTGCGTTGATATTAGGGGAGGGGATATTTAGGGCCCACCCCGGAACTTTTTCAAAATTGAAGGGTCATCTTTGGTAACGTTAAGAGGACAGACAAATATTCGAAATTGCTCGAAAAACGTAATTTTAGTTGACTTTCAGTGATGTTAGGGCAGGAATTTTCTGGGACTCACCGTCGGAAACACAAGCTTAAGCCCTTTAAAACGAAATATAGGACGATCTTAAATGTAGTTGACAATGACTTAAATGTTGTTGGGAGACGGAGACGCCTCCTTTTTTAATGAGAGATATGTTTATTCAAGCTGTGAAGCAGCAAAAAATATATAAAAAAGTAAGGTTATGCTCTTACATTTCATTTTATGCTCACGTTACAGTGTTCAAAATTCATGCATTTGATCAACAATAATGCAAAAGCTTAATTTAGTGCAGAAATGAAACTTAATGTTTTTCATCCTGCTTGTATCGCGTCATAATTTTTCTTTTGGTAAAAACAAGTAAAAAAAACGATTAAAGTTTTCATTGGGAAGACTGGCGAAAAAGTTCTGACTTGTTTTTTTCAGTTTAATTTAACAGGAAAAAAAATCCCTTTATAATTATTCATCTGGCATTTTGATCCTCAACAATGTGTGAGAAATCTTTCTGGTTTATTTTTTTAATTTAATTTATTTTTATTATTGCTTCTTACCCTCTTCTCCATACAAACATTTGTTTTGCGTCAGTTGTACCTATGCTAAGAGAGAACGATGCTTTCACCTAATTTTAAAAGTTCCATTTTGAAATTTATATTTCATAGCTAAAAATTAGGTTTGAAAATTTCAATTTAAAATAACTTGTATAGAAGATAAATAACTTTCTTTTTTATGATAGTTCAGTTCTTTTAACAGATTTTCATGGAAATTCAGCGATAAAATATTTCAAAGATCTCAACTTTTTAAAAATAATTTAGTTTAAATAATTTCAAAAATTACTCAACTAAGAGAAGATTATTATTTCAACACTTAAAAGATAAAACAGAATATTTTCTCAGCTAAATATTTCTTAGTCATTTGAAATATATTTCCAATTTAGAATTAAAATATTTTTAAACTATTATAAATAATATTATAGTTATTATTTTTGAACGTTTTCATATTGAAATTCTTATTCTCTTCTTCTTCGCTCCGTGCTACTATTAATGGTAAAGATACACAACGTTATCAAATACTTTTTTTGCATCTTTTTAAATATTATTTAATAATATTATAAGCTTAATACGTTTTAATTTTAATATAATATAACAGAAAAGTAAAATAAGCAAAATTTACCAGATTTATTTCGTTCAGCTCCGAAATTATTTAAAGTTGACTCGACAACTTGTGGTGGTGGTGGTGAACCGGTGGATGACGCTGTGCTTAATAAAAAGATTCGCTTGTCCGGATAGTAGATCCTTCTTTTGTCGTTCCCCCAAAAGATTTTTTTCTTAACACGTGGACACATTAGTCCCCCGCTCAAGTATCCGAAGCCCTTTTCTCCCACGAGTGAGTATGGGTGGCCAGAGAGGGATTTTTTAGTGTCCATTGTGTGCAGCTGGACGGTGTCTTCTTTCCTCGTTTAGAAGAGTGGGAGCAATAAAAGAGGGTGGCGTTATCTGGGACAGAATCCTGAAGAAGTATTTGAAATGGGAAAAGTGCACAAAAGGAAATTTATTCCCTAGATAGCAAGCTGTCATGTTTCCTTTTTTAAGCCACGTTCTCAAATGAGCTAATTCTAATATAATTTGTTTTTACAAAAGAAGATATCCACACTTTTCTAATGCTGTAATATATATACTCGGTTATTCAGCGTTGTAATATATCGAATGAAAATATTGATGGGGGAGGGGGACGTTTTGTTTGGTTCAAGACTACAAACCCCATGATCTATTTATTATTTCCAATGCCCCGTCGAGCAGGTGGGTGGCCAGAAAAAGAGAAAGTGTCAATTGTTGAATGGAGGGATTGGATCTTCTTTTTCAACGTTTTAACGGGTTTTGTTACTAGGAGAAAAATAAATGCTCGGATAACGATGGCATAAAACGCAAAACGCCCACTGTAGGAAACTGATTAATTCACAGATGGTTCATCAAGTGCAATATAGAAGAAAGTTTTAATAATTTTAGTTCGGGCTGTAATTCTAATTAATTTTTGATACAGAAATGATAGATCTCTGACCTTTTTTTTTTTTCGCAAATATAAGAATCCCAAAATATTGAGAGGGACTTTTGCTCAGTTCAAAATATTGGGGGGGAAGGCAACAAAGGACGTAAAAAACAATACCCACAGTACATCAAAACTTTTCTCGGCTTCTATCTGATTTTATTTACTGTTGCCATAATAAAATGAATAGGGTTTTTTTTTTTTAGATGAGTTCTTGAAAAGTCTTTCAGAATAAGGGTAAAACCCTTTTCATACTTGTCAAATTTTAGATATAACTGTAAAAATTATTGTACTTTTCTCATTTCATGCTCCGATTTTTTTTCTCATTTCAAAATCCGACTGTATATGTCTCTAAAACTTACCCAGTTTCATTATACATGTAATTCTTCTCTTTGAAAAATGAATCATGTTCTTTTCCCGGTCTGAAATATGTAGATTTGTGGTCCTTGAATGACTTTAATTAGTCCTTGAAAATCCTTCAAAAGTCCTTGAATTTTTTTCTTGAATGAGAGTCGAACCCTGTAGGGGGACATTTTCCAATAGTTTACTCCTAAAGACTGAGGTAGCTGTGAAAAGTTTGAGAATCGCTGGAGTAGCGGATTTGGAAGGGGGGCTTAAAGGGCCCGGTCTCCTCCACCCCCTTCTCAAAGGGATAAAAATAATTTTAACTATGTATTCCATTAACTGTTTCTTAATTTTCTTCTTCCTAACGTAAGTGAAAAGTTTAAAACAAAGAGTGAATACCTGGCTGCAATTCTTGTTTGCAAAAACTGTTAATTGAAGAAAATTCATTTTTTTTTTCTTTTTCTAGGCAATTTGGAGTAGATTCTTTCCGGTGTACAGGACCCTGAAGGATCTCCTGCAGAAGGGTACTATCGGAGATGTTATACATGTAGATGTCACATTTGGAAAACCACTCCTTCATGCTGAACGTTTGGTGAAGAAATCGATGGGCGGTGGCACGGTGCTGGATCTCGGCATTTACGTTCTGAATGCAGTGAATGTCGTTTACAACGGAGAAAAACCTAGTAAAATTGTAGCTGTTGGGCATCTAAATGATGAGGGTAAGGTAACATTAGTTACTGCATGGTTGAATTTTGTACAAGGACAAAAGAGAGGTGTGATGAGGCTGATCGCCTTTCCCCAGGGCTTAAGCTGAATTTAAAAGTTGAATTAAAAAGCTGTAGCAAAAAAGCTAAAGCTGGAAAGACTCAAAATGAAAATTTGAAATCCTTCTATTTCAGAGAGACATTAAGATTTTCAAACATGTTAAAAATATGTATTACTTGGAATAATATTGTGGAATGTTGTTCTGTCCAGTAGAAGAATATCGGAATGTAATTAAGGAAATAATTCTGGTCCCACTACATCTCTTCTTAGAACTGCCAAAAAGTTTTTACTCCTTTTTAAGCAGGTGTTAAATTTTATTTCCACGTGACAAAAATCTAGGCTTTTTTAAAGTTATTTCTTCAAAAATAAATAGCTATTAACACATTGCATGTTTATTTCAGGAGTGGATATAGGCATAGCAAGTAGTATGCAGTTTAGCAACAATCGCACTGCGAATGTTGCGACTACGGCGACAGCAGAAATGCCAAATGAGCTGGTCATTACCGGGACAAAAGGACATATAAAGGTATGGATATGCTTCTGGTTCTCGAGATCTCGGGATTACAAAATTGTCAATTGTATCCAGGGTTCGTATTGAAAAGTGCTTGAAAAAAAAATTCATTTTCAAGTGTTAAAAGTGCTTGAAAAAGTTTGAATGCCTTGAAAAAGTTCAAAAGGTCACTTAATGCTTCAATTCTTCCAACAATCATTGGATTGTGCTGAAAATTTTTCAAGAATACCTCATCAATGCAATTTTTTGATTATTTGTTGGTTTTGAACTTTCAGGATTGCAAAAAATTGCTTCCCATGTTTCAGATTTCAATCCTTTTGTATCTTGTAAATATTACGATGTTTTTCATAGTCAGAAGTTATTTTGACCTATGCTACCATACATTAGCTTATTTAATGTGAAATTTCAATAGATCGTACAGAAATAAATTTGTAGAACTTAGGCAATATTAAGCCTACTCGAACTTCGCCGAAAATTGCTTCTATTAAGAGATCTCAATCTTTTTACATCTTTTAAATTTTTTTTCCTGTGGTCAATTTTATCTACATTAATTTATATGTGAAGCATTTACAGGGTGCTTCAGTTTTAACCTGCATAACCTTTATTTTTGCAATCATTTGTCCTCGATGCTTGCTTCTGACTGCAAAATGCTCAAAATGAAATGCAGGTTTAAAATGTTGAAAGTTTAAAGCAAAAAAAAAAGTCAAAAGGTATGAAATCTAACTTCATATGAGCTCTAGGTCCCCAAATTTATATTTAGGGAAATCAAGAGTGTACAAGAACAATTTGAACATAAAAAGTTTGACATTAGCACGACCAATATTCACTGCAGTGGCGTATCCAGGGGGGGTGCCACGGGACCAATGCACCCCCCAAGATTTTGTAAGACTATAAAAAATGGTAGCACCGAATTTTGAAAAAAACATGTAACCTTCATGTAGATATGCTTCAGGTTTTTTCAATGAAAAATACTTTATGGACACTGAAATATTGTCATATTATTTTCTGTTTTCGACAATAAGAAGCAAAACTAATTGTTATTCTGTAATTGTGGAAATGTAAGAGGAAAATGAGCGATGTACCCGCGCCTTATTGTTCTGCATAATATTCATTTTTGTGAAAAGAAAAAAAATCTTTGAACAACGTTTAATAGAAAAAATTCAATCAAAATACTGCGTTTTTAAAGTTTCACCATATTTCTTGATTTTTTTCCTTTCTCATCACAGTGTCGAAGTTCGATGTGCACCCCCCAAAATCAATTCCTGGATACGCCACTGATTCACTGAGATATGAGATGTAGCCTTTTGTGACTTACACCACTTTACACTCGCTGTAAATAGCACTTGATTGGGGGAAAATATACTGAGGGACTGAGGCCAGTTGTATAGCGGCTTCGGTAGAAGGACAAATGGTCAAACGGATTTCATTTTCTACACGGATGCTGAAAACTTTGAACTCGAATATCTCTTCTCGTTTTAATTGCAAACTTTTCAAATTTTTTGTTTTGGAATTATTTTTCTATGTAGACTTTTTTCCTGGGTCCGTATGAAAAGCTAGATTTCATATTTTTTGACCAATTTTATTTTTGCTTCAAGCTTTTATTATCCAAACTCTGCACCTCATTTTGAGCATTTTCGCAACTGGAAGTATGTCTAGGACGAACAGTTGCAGAAATAAAGGTCATGCGGGTTAAAATTAAACACCCTTTGTAGTAAAGTAGCTGATTTCCGGGTGCTTATTAAAAATACTCACAAAAATTAAAATTAAGTATCTGTTGGAACGTTTAATTTTTCTGCATCATACAATATTTGTGCGAATGTTCCAAGGTTATTAGAACATGAATTATTATTGATGTTTACTTATTTCATGCTAAAATGAAATAGGTGAGCCTAAAATTGATAATTCATTGCTAATCGTAAAGTTTGTTAAAAAATACTCCTAGTTAAATGCGTCAAATTTTATCAATTTGTGTGCTTAACGGCTTATCTCTACATATTCAAAATTGAAAGAAAATGGCCATTTTGTGACCAAAAACTTTAATTTTGAGCTTTTTGAAAATTTCAAAACCCCACCTATGTGAATTCCAGTGCATTAAGGAACCTACTCTGTGCCAAGTTTGATGAAAATCCGATGAAAACTGCGGATTTGTATAAGGAACAAACATACAAACAGGGACCGCGCTAACAGTTTTAAGTTGTTAGCCAGTAAATTAGCCAAACTTTAAAAGGCTTAAACAAATTTCAAAAGTTTTAGTCAAAGAATTGAAATTATTTTTCTTCCGTAATACAATACATATAATTTTTCTTCCCCAGTGAAGATTGCTGAGAATTTTCGTTCGCCAACACTTCAGCCACATCAGAATTTCTTTCGCCGAATTTTCGATTTTATCGCATTTGGCGAGGTGGCGAATGCTTAGCGCGGTCCCTGTGCAAACCAACAAATATATATACATACATCCATTTTTATGTATATAGATAGTCTCTGCAACGCAAATTGACGTGTCAAGACCAAATATTCTCTCTCTACCCTTTCCCCATTCTGGTTATCATGGTTACGGCACCATGACAACCAGAAGAGGAAAGGGTGGAGAGTGGGAAACTTATTTGGCCTTGACACTCCGATTCTCGTTACATAGACTATAAACTAGTTATTTTTTTCCCTCTGATACATTATTTCAAACAATTTTTTACATTTATTGCATGCGGTTTAATAAAATCCTGTTTTTCTTTTTCCTGTTATGTTCTAGGTATTGAGTCCAATGTGGTGTCCAACAGCCATTCAGACACCCGATGGAGTTTTAGAATTTCCTTTGCCGGATGTTATAGGGCCTTGCAACTTTGAAAACAGCTCTGGACTCCGATTTGAAGCTATGGAAGTTAGGAAATGTATCCAGAAAGGTGTGATTGTAAATCTTATACTTAAAAATTGCCATTTCTATTATGATTAGTGATTAATAGCTATTGATTTTTATAAAAAGAGGACCCCCCTCTCCCCCTCTAATAAAACATAATTTTAATACAATGTCGCTGTCTTTTCCAGGGTTTGCTGATTTACATCAAGCAATGTATATCATGATGTATATCCGATACTTAATTTTAAAATATCATGATATTTTGATATTTTCAATATTTTTTGAAGCACAATATTTTCAATATAAAAATTATATTAATTATATTAATAGTGTACATTTGTTATTAAAATAATCAAATAGTTCAGTATTTGTTTGATGATATGTTAATGGATTGTTAATAAACTTAGTAGTATAATATTTCTTTTTTATTTTGTACTCCTAAAATTATTAGCAATGTAACAATTTTACTACAGATTAAAACTGCCTAGTTAATTATTAAATATTAATTTGAGGTCTATATATTACCACAATTATGTAAGAAAATAAACAACAGTGATTTGAAGATGCATTTACTATTCAAAGACTTCAGCTTGCGTTGATTGAAAATATCGGAAAAATATAAAATATCAGATATTTTCGAAAATATCATGATGTTTTCGAACCCTGGTTTTTTCGCAATCATGTACAGGTAGATGTTCTGTTTGAATTTTCTAGATTCATTGAATGCATTTCAAACATGAAACTTACACATGTATGCGTTTTTATCTTTAGGGGAATTGGAAAGCTCCATTATGCCACTAAAAGATTCCATAACTCTATCTGAAATGATTGATGAAATTCACCGGCAGATTGGAGTTTCTTATCCAGATGATTAAGAAGGAATTGCCACGAAATTGAATCAACCCTAACAAATTAATTCAACTTATTTTTTTTAATAAAAACTTGTTTGTTTAAATGAGAGTAATATTTACGAATCGTTCATAAATACAATGTTGAATTTTATTTTTTTAATAAATAGTTTATATTTTTAATACACTTGATTTTGTCTTTCTTCCTTCTTTATTGTGGATAAACATTGATTGCGTGTCAGTAGAAAAACAGATTTTTGTTTTCCGAGAAGAATGTCAGGAGGGGAGAGCTAAATCTAGGTAGCTACAAATTTATATGGGCAATTGCAAAGAAAGATTCTATTAAGTTACGTCCTCAACGTACCACAACTAGGTAACTGTGGTAGGTAGTTAGACCTTTGTTTGGGGTGGTGGGATTAGTATTAATCCAATTAAAACTAATTATTAAAATATGATAATTAACTTGCATTAACTCATGAATTAATAAATGATGATAGTACAGGTACAGGGTTGTCTAAGCTATAAAATATTTTTGGAAAAAAAATAGAACCGACTTCAGTTGGAAATTGCTCTAAAAAGTAAAAAATAATTTTTTTCTTTGAACACCATCGAAACTACTTTTAAACATAAGTTTTGAAGTCGGCGCAAAAACGATACGTAAAATGATATGAAACCATATTTTGCCAACATTTTTCAGAGAAACCATTGAAAATTATAGCAGAATATTTGTACCATTGCACGAATGTGTGGTAATCAATGAAATGTATGCGAGTGCTCTTAAAGAACCTGGATCCATTAAAATTTATATTTATAGTTGAATTGTAGTTGCATATGATTTGCGCCGACTTCAAAACTTACGTTTAAAAGTAGTTTCAATGGTGTTCAAAGAAAAAAAATATTTTTTACTTTTTACAGCAATTTCCAACTGAAGTCGGTTCTATTTTTTTTCCAAAATTATTTTATTTCATTCTTTTTAGTATAAATGCACTTAAAATAATCAAAATATAGTTAAAAACTAACATTTATGCTTTTAAATAAAGTTCAGAATAAAGTTTAAATTTAGTTGAATTTCATGTTTGATTTAGTTAAGCCTTCATTTAAAATTCTCATTATCATTATTATTACTGTTTCATATCAACCACGTTTTGTAACAATGGATTTCATATTTAATCATTTAGGACAAATCGCTGTCATTTTACTGTGATCCCGATTTCTATTTCGAACGATTTCTGCAGGTTCCCGTTATCAAACCCGGACCACGAGACGATGGGACCAATTGGAAATGAAACCCTTTCTAACAAAAAAAGAATTTTTGAAATCGGTCCAGGCGTCTTCGAGAAATCTTATAACATACAAAAAAAAAAAAATTCTCCGACGAATTGTATAACCTCCTCCTTTGTTGAAGTCGGTTAAAAATGGTTTTAAGAAAGTTTTAATAATCAAGTAATCATGCAGATTTTCCGCAGGTTCTTGTTTGCGCATATTTTTAAATAGAAGCAGCTTTAAATTTCTTCAAAATGATGCGAATTCGGATTAACCCTCGTCGTTTTGAAAGAGAAAGATTATAGTACGCCTTTACAAAATTCAGCAAGAAATCTTCGAAGATTTTGCAGATTTCTGCAAAATTTCTCCTTTAGCTCAAAGATATCTGCAGAATGAAAGGAGGTTCTTGTGTTCTGAATTGATTCAGAGGCAGAGAAAACTGCTAATTAATGGAAATGTTGAAAGAAAATATTAAGTCTTCATTAAATATTTCTGTTTTCGAAAAAGTATTATTGAGGCAAGATGCAAAGTGATATGAACTGAGAAAAAAGATAATGCTCTTTCAAGAAGGGTTAGGAGTTCCAGACCCCTGGACCTAGCCCTTGGCTACATCTTTGATCCCAGCTGGTCGAAGATATTCCATGTTCACTAACGGTGGGTGTGGCCAAGGCCGTAGCCAGGATTTTTTTTCGGGGGGGGGGGGTTTGAGGTGAAGAAAGTTTGTTTGAGAAAAGAAATAAACAAGAGGTTGCAAGTCTTATGACGCAATGGGAGCATAGGCTGCTTGTACGGAGCGGGGGGGGGGGGCAAGGGGGCAGCTGCTGCCCTTCACTTCCGAAAGTAAAGGGGCCCTGCCCTTCACTTTTTAGAGCGAAAAATTGAAAATACCACAAAAATGTTTTTTTTTTCTCATCTTATTTCACAAGAAAGGAACTTTGAATTGCAAAGGGGATATCTACAGTAAAATCCATCCTGCTTTTGAGACTGTATTAAAATTTTTAGAGGTCATTTGTTAAAATCCAATAATATAGCTTAATTTTACAAAACAAAACAAAAAAAAAACAGCTTTAGGGTGCCGCCCTAAGCTCCTCACAAACTTCTTTTGATCCCCCAATTTCTTGGTGCACCAGCCGCCTATGATTGGGAGTATGTTGGACTAACAGGAAGGAGAGCGAAGCTGAAGTAATGGACAACACGTTAATCAATAGGCTTTTGGGAAGAAGGAAAGGAGTCTTTCTCCTCTCCTGCATTATTTTTCAAATAAATATATCAGAATTTATGACGACATCATGTTTATAAAATTGAAGAAAAAATAATTAAAGAATTTCAAAGCTTTGTTCTTTTTTTTTTTTTTTTTGAAAGTTTAATCTACGAAAAACAAAGCACACAACTACGTTTCATATTTCTTTTAAAAAAATGAGGAAAATTTATTTTTAAGTCGGCCGTTTATTCCAGTCACAACAAACAGCGGAGTGATAAGTTCAAATCCTGGTAATTAACAAGTGACGTTAGCGTCTTTTTTTTTTTTTTTTTTGACAACTGCGTTTCGTTTTACGCTACAGCGTTGTAAAAAGTTGCCAGCAGCAACAAATGTAAATTACACTGGTTTTGTGTACCCTTTTATCCGCATTAAATGTTATGATGGAAATTTCCATCATCATGCAAAGAAGGGTTAAGTCAAAAAGATGACCCGAGATGAGAGAAGGAAGATAAACTGTATGCGTTCACTCGAAACCCGTTGGATCGAGGGGGGAAAAATATTTTTCATTTTAGTTAGTATTTTGAAATTTATTCATTACAATAGGAGTTGAACACGGGAGTCTGACTGTCTGACTCAAGGGCGGATCCAGCTCCTGGCTAAGGAGGGGGTCATTTTCGGATAGGGGGGGTCAAAGTGCAATTTTTGTGCAAAAATGGGGGGTTTTGGCAATTTTTTCGGAATATAAGTCCCAAAAAGGCAATTTTTTGCTATATTTGGTAGGTTAAGGGGGGGGGGTCATGACCCCCATGACCTCCCCTATCAGGGTTCATACTCATTTTTGAAAATGAAAATTAAGGACTTTTTAAGGACTCCCAATTTTTTTTAAGGACTCATAGGAAAATATTTAAATAGCTTTAGGAACACAATTTTAAAGCACTCGACTTACGAGTACATTATGTTTTTAAAATGTAGAGAGATTCACAATGGACTCTGATTCAAGTGACAATGAATGATTAAGAGCTACAGGGCCGGACTGGCTATGTGGGAGTTTGGGAAAATTCCAGAAGGGCCGGTCCCCCGAGGGCCGTTTTTTTTTTTAATTTAATGAATAAAAAAATGAATTATGGGTGTTTCTACCTTCTATCACCATATTTGCTGTGATGCTAATTTGAGTAAGGGTTGTGTGTATGTTAAGGAATAGGCTGCTTAACTTCCTCCGGGGCCTGGTTAAGCTCTGTGTTCCTTTTTTTTTTTCTGTTCCTTCCGTGACGAAAATGGGCCGCTCGCGAGTTACCCAATCCACGCAGGGCCGGATTACTAAATAGGAAAAGTAGGCAGCTAAACAAAAGAAGGCCCCTTTCCTGTTTTTTACTTCCTTTTACGCAGTAAAGGAAGTATTGTGATCGCGAAATTTTTTTTCCTCAAATTTGGGTCTAAATTTTGATTTTGCTAACCCCTGAATGAATGTTGAGTCGTTTTTTCGACTTGTCAGCACGTGCATATGTACCTGCCAACATATAACCAGCCAAAAAATCCTTTTCAGCCACCCCCGAGTTAATTACGACGACTTTTCTCGTGACGTCTGTATGTACGTATGTATGTGCGTATGTATGTATGTGTGTCACATAACTCAAAAACTATATGCCGTAGAAGGCTCTAGCTTGGTATGTAGGCTCTGAGGGGGTCTAGTTGTGCACCTCCCCATGTGGTTGCATTCGAATGTTCCCAAGGGGGTGCTTTACCCCTTTTTTAGGGTAAATCAGTGTTAATTTCAATGCAGATGAATTGGCACGACCTCTTGGCGATATATCACCAAGCTTTTGGTCGCCAAGTGTTTGACGCCAACTTGGCGACATTGGGCAAATTCTCCTAGAATCTAAAATTCGAATGCACTGGTTTTAGATATAACTGCAACCTGTAGCTAAACGAACGAGCTTTTTTGCAGCCGGGGACTAATATATACTAATAGGCTAATAAGGTCCAACCTAGGGGCCCCGCTCTGGGGGACCCAAATTTGTTTCATAAATATTTTAAAAGACGATGACCTATGCTCGACTGGAATTTATTTCAATAGGCCTATGTGGACCGGCTTAGTGGCCCCCAATTTCGTTCACCGTTGTTTTAAATTACGATATTATGCTATAGGGCCAGAAAGTTCGACTTTATTTTAAAGCTCCAATACGATGGCTATAGCTTTTACCAACCAACTAAACGACCGTTTGTTTGCAATACACCGCCAACTCGTTCATTTCGATCAATGGACTGCAGTTTCGGGCTTATTATTCCCTCATCAGCATGGAATACGAAAGTAAACGAGTTGGAGCGTTGGAGGCGAAAATCATCGAAAAGAGCAAAGACTGGTAGCTAATGTGAAATTAAAATATCGGCGAGCGACCGCACATGGTAACTTCTTGATACCGTTTGTTTGTTTTTTTTTTCTTTTACAGCCGTTACCAGATTAATAAATATAATCCAATATGATCCGGTTTAGGAGTCCCCAAATTCGTTTCACCTCAAATTTAAATTCGATGTCATAGTTTTATTACAGAAAGTGCCTGATTTTTCAATAGGCCCATGACGCCCGATTAGGGGCCCCCAAAAAATTCTTTCCCCATTTTTCAAAAGTTAAAATGCCAATATAGGGCCCCGATTTTTTTTCTTTTTTTCATCTAGTGTTCTTTAGCTGCTTTATCGTACAAGTTTGCTTTTTTGGTTTATTCTGAAAAGAAAAAAAAGCGCGAAAAAACGTCAAATCAAATCCGCGAAAACTGTTTTTTGCCGTTTCCCCACTTCCCACGGCAGTATAATACAAAGAAAAAGCGCGTTTAAGATAAAAGGGTCTGATTATGCCCTACCGAATAGAACCTATTTGGAAGCATATCAGTCTTCATCAAAAGATAAAAGCATTTACTTAACTCACATTGCTTAAAAACATTTTCGACGAGAAAAGTTCACAGCGTTATAATAACAAAATATTTGCACATTTGATCGTTGAATTTATTTGGCCAATTTTATTAATTTCTTTATTATATTTGCTTATAAAAATTACTTGACAATGACTTGAAGTGTTTTTTACACACAGAATATTTTTCTTTTTTTCAAAACTGATAAGATACATACTGGTTCGTATGTTTTTTAAAATCTCCTCTGTTATTTCAAAACTTTTTTCCCCCAAAAATATAACAATTCGATGTTGTGCTTTTGAGTTAGAAACCCCCAAAACAGCATGATTCCCTTTTCAGTTTTGGCTGACTGCTGACTTTATGAGTGGCGATGAGTGGCCATGAGTCCCTCGAGAACTCAGGGGATTGCTAATCGTTCCCTAGAAGTCGTTCCCTGAGTTGACGCGCAAGGCTCAAGGTGGTATTTGAGAATCGGCGGTGTGTTTGGTTTTTGGTTCCGTCAGAGACCGTGACTTGAAAAATAAAAGTTGAAAGGAGGACTTGACGTGGGTCTTATCTCTTATCTTGGTATCAAGTCAATGGTGTTCGTTCGTTATTATTTATGAGGGCTGAAATCGTAATATTCTTTTACCCTTATTTAAAACTGACCACCATGGAAGGTAAAGTATTAAAACTTCACTGCACGATTTTTATATTTTCATGAAAAAAATCATTTGTTACCTTTTAAATAACCCTGAGTTCAGGAAAAATGAAGAAAAAAATTAATCTTAAAAATGTGCACCAAAAATGATGTTTTAATTGTTTGTTCTATATATGGCACAAAGCACATAGCATATGCTTTGTATACCGATAAGTGTAATAATCTACAATGTTTTTGTGTCATAAGTGGTATAATCAAACTTTCCACTAAGTGTATTTAAACATTTTTGGAAGAAAGGAAATAATGACTAAGCACACTTACGGAAATGCAGACCCTTTTTTTTAAAAAAGCAAGAACTGTAATACCTAGACTAGTGCAGCTAACTAGTGCATAAAAATCACACTAAACTGTTATAACAATGTTCCAGAAGGGGCACAAAGCTCAGTTTAACTGCATTTAAAAATCATAGGAATATATGAGGGTTTATTTGGTTTGTGCCAGATCTGGCACACCGTGCAGTGAAGGGTTAATCATCCCGCACTTTCTTTGATTTTATTTATCTTACAATGCAAATCACAAAACGATTCCAAAATATTCACTTTCTTTCCCGTTTTAAAAAAGAAATGCTTGGCTGGGCTAAAAATAGCTTTTCTGTTTACTTTATGACGTCACTACGCACGCTAATTTGTTCCGCTTAGTCAGGCCCGTCATTTAGGGGGGGGGGGGCAGCATTCCCCCCCTGACTTTGAGAAATCAATGTATTTACATATAAGTGGGCGTGGTTTTTGTTGTTTTCTATTGAAATTGTATTGTGTTTTTACCCTTTGCCGCCCCCCCCCCCTGGAAAAACTTGAAATGACGTCCCTGCACTTAGTACCGAATTCTAACTGCCACTGCCACTGTTTTGATTTAATATGTGCAAGTCATAACAGTTTTTCTTTTGGAATATTCCAGAACATTCCAATTTTCAACTGTGTTTCATTCTGTTTTTTAGCCTGGTAGATTTCAAAAGAATGTTAAGTTGAGCTTGTAGTCTGGGAGCAACTGGTTTTCCGTGCGCTTTTTGTGATACGATTATGGGACTGTATATGTGTATATTGAACAGGAACTGTTGAACCGCGTCGACACGGAAAACATTATGATTTTGCTGCAATTAAATCTAGACGAAAATTTATATGAGGTATGAAAATAAAAAACATTGGTAAATTGTATTGGTTTTTTTTTTTAAATCGGGGGGGGAGAGATTTTTTCTCCCCCTTTTTTAGAGTCAGGTGGGGGGGGGGGCCTCAAAACTTTTACCGCTTGGGGCCCCCACTTCACTTGATCCGCCTCTGTCTTTGGGTCAAATAAATATCTCAAAATATGCTCCTTCGAATGATACCATTTTTAAGGGCGATTCTCTGTAAACTCGTCATTTTTCACACGAAATCTGTCCGGGCACGGTTTTTTGAAATGCTCGTATAATTATAATACTATTGCTCAGAAAATGAATCTATTACTTTGGTTTGAAAGAGGGCCAATTGAAGTTTGTGTTTTTCTGATAAATCATGATAGGGGGTAAGTCTCACGCCTAGTATAACTAGGCAGGGGACTGTGCCAGGTGACTGTGTTTTTGCTCTTTGTTGCGTAAGTAGTGTAAAAATGGGGGTTTTGGCTCAGCGAGGATTGCAAGGATTGAAAGGATTTCCCGTTCGACCGGCCGGCGCTTGCTCAAGAGGGGTGTGTGTCCGCGATGGGGAAGTGTGCTTGTGGTAGATTCGTGAAAGATAAGGACTGTTTTCGAAATATGTTTTTTTTTTTTTCTCTCGTGTGTTGGATTTTATCATATTGAGGAAACTTTTAGAATTTCTACAAACATTATATTTATAACTTGATATTTATAGTCATACCACAAAGTTAAAATTTTTAGGAACATTTTCTGTGTGCAAACTCAATTTAACTAATATTTTCATATTATCTGAAAGCATTAAGTCAAAATACAAACATAGCTTTAAATTGAAACATTTAGAAGTAATTACAGCATGAAATTAAAAACTAAGTGGTTTCATAGAATCGGTGAAAATGTGAAATGAATAGGAAAAATGTATTTACGCGTAAAAGCTCCAATGATACTGGAAGGTCTGTAAATTAAAAAATGTAAATCATAAAAGTAAAACATACAATCAGTTTAAGCAAAAACCTTTTCAAAATCAAGTTTAAAGTAATGAAAATATGAAAAAAAAAAAAAAAATTATTGAAGGTTATTTTGCTGAGGTTTTTACACCCCGTTACCGAAACACACGTGACACATCCAGATCAAACAGTTAATTCAAGTCATTTCAGTTTAACTGGATATCGGGCGTTTCCTTCAGTGATGTTTCACCTTCCTCCACCCCCCCCCCTTAAAATACTAGAACATTACATTAATAAATCTAAAAAAATTAGATAATCAACAAAACATGACAACAGAAAACTTAATCCATAATGTAATGAATGAATAAATTAAAATATTAAACTTCGAAGTTACTGGGAAGGTATGGAAATAAAAATTTAAATCATAAATAAAACATGCAGTCAGTTTAAGTAAAAGGATTTTTATAAGTATTGAAAAAACCAATCTAATAATTGAAGGACAATTTGCCGAGGTTTTTACACCCCGTTACCGAAACACACGTGACAGAGCCAGATCAAACATTTTATTCAAGTTATTTCAGTTTGACTGGATATCGGACGTTTCCTTCAGTGGTGTTTCATCCCCCCCCCCTTTTTTTTTTTACTAATCATATAAAAATAATCTTATACATACACATATACATATATATATACAAATACATATCATATATTTCAGCCCACAACTATGTCTTTGTGTCCATAAGCTAAAGTGTCAATTTTATTTTCCAAGACAAAACGTTTATCATCGTAAGCTGATAATGCTAGTTTCTTTTGATTCACAGTATATAATATATGATTTTTACTTAAAATTTTGTTTCCACTAGCAAATCTCTGTTTATCATTGAATAATACGTCTTTGTATTCCACATGTTTAAGAACATGTCTTACAATAGACTTTTGTACACCCTTTGCTCTCTTTCGTTCGTCTTTTTCAGTTATTAGGCTGTACATTTTGGATCGTAGTCCAACGAATTCAACAATCGGCTCCCCTGAAAGTTCATCTTTCATTTTTCCCAGTACTTTTTTATTTTCCGAACTATATGACTTGTGATTTTTCGGATAGTCCGACAGATCAAAGTAGGCTGAATCTTCAATCATGTCGTCGTATACATCCTCAGTATAAATTTCGTAGCATAAGCTGTCCGTATCCGTGAACAATAGTGTTGCTTGTTGCGGATATTTTTTAAATATGTATTCATAATGAAACGCATACATTAAAGTTTTACTAATATCCAAAATACAAAATCCACTGTAAATGGGGCGATTCAATTTTATATTTTTCCGCAACATATGAATTCCCACCAAATTGTTTTCAAAAATTTTGTATGCATGAAATGTTGGTTTTGAAACTAATTTTTGCACATTTTTCTCATCATGGGTGAGCTTTACGTCTATTCTTTTTCTTACGTTTTCCATAGTTTTTCCGTACACGCTGTTGTTTAGAAGTTTGAAAAAATCTTTTTCAAAATTATTTGAAGCTTCTTTTCGTTTTGCGGTATTAAATTCCACATATGATTTTAACCAAGCAGCTTGATTAAATTTAATGCCTTTAGATATTTTGGTTAGTTTAATTCCCAACTTGATACATTGCTTCAGATTTCGGTAGTGAATTACATAATCTTCTTTATCATATAAATTTGGCGTTAGTTTTTTTACACTTGAGTACTTTCTATTGTGTATTTCAGCTAAGTCTTTGTTGTACTTGGAAAGCATTTCTGGGCAGATCAAAATATTCTCTGACGCGAGAGGATAATCGTTCATGAAATTGTGATATTCTTCTGGGATTTTCAAGTTCACGCTAAAAACATAGCCAATATCGGAATCATCAGCAATATTCATGACATCAATATTTGATATTTCTTGTTCGGTTAACCACTTAAAACCGTTAATTGGCAAGTGTTGGCACATAGCCCAACCATACAAATTATTAGCATCTAAGTACACTATATACTTAGAAGGCTGGGAGCTTTTATAATCTGATAAATATTTATTATTGGCTCTACTATATTTTTTTGTTACAGTACTTATACCGCCCCGAATTCCACTCTCAAAAAATAAGAACATGTCTGGGTCAGTGAGCAGCTCTAATTCTACTCCTGTCATTTTAAGACAGGCCTGCCAAGCAAGTCCGGCAGCTGTGAACACATGGCAAGGATCAAGATTATAAAATTTCAGACATAAGTCCCTAAAATTTTGAAATATATCGGACAAAATTAAAACGTCGAGCTGCACATAAAAATTATGATAGTCTCCAAGCGTTTTTATATTAAATTTTTCCCAAACATTTTTAGCATGTTTGTAATCTTCCGGTGAAATCGGCTCAGAAGTTAAATCATTAAAAAATGCATCGGGATCAGGTAATGATGTTTCGTTAAATTTGTCCCATCCATCCATATAATTGTAGGGGTAAACACCTTTCCTTAACAAAAGTTCAAAGTCTCTACAGTCCGAGTATTGCCTCTTCAAAATGTGAAACTTGTCTCTTGGTAAGTTATTTGCAAGATTCTCGAGTGATGTATTTAAAAACTGAAATGAATCGATGAATTGTAACGATCCTAATGAAAATGAAACGTATTTTTCCATATTGTTGGGTATACATTCAATTTTTTTATTTTTTATTTTACTAATACCTGACATAATTAAATGTTCATCATAACCTCGTAGATTGTGAATAATTACTGGGATTTTATACGAAAATTTATAATTTATATTGCAGCTATTGTGTGAGGCCGCCCTATAGGCCCCACTGATATGATTGTGATCACGAACCCTGTCTTCTCTTAACTCTTTCCCACAGATGTGACAGTTTATTTCATTTAAAAATTGTTCTTCTTCCAGTGGTGTTATTTGCATACTCTTAGGATTTTTCAAGATGTTCTGTATTTTAACTTCTTC
>JAXGGA010005175.1:0-80555 GCA_038373865.1 Uloborus plumipes
ATGAGATACAAGTTTCGCCTGCTGAACACACAAATCAGAAACTAAATTCCTTCTGCATGTACTATTTTAAGATCAATTTAATTTTCATAAACAAAGACTGAAAATTTCGACTCTAAGCTGAGCACGTTTGTTTCCCTGCATTTTAAATTTCAATAGAAATATAAAAATCTATATACTTAAAATGTCTGTATTGCAAAAAAAAAAACACCAAGTATTGAATAGAAGAAATGAGCTGCATGTTATAAATAAAAATTACGAGAAATAAACTTTTCCTTTTGTAAATTGCAAAATTCTACTTAATTACATGCCAACAGTGATTTACTAAATATTTTGACATATCTTTAATTAAACGTTTTCAACACACTCTATATAGTAGCCAGTTAAGTTAATCAGCCACTTTAATGAATCAAATCGTCAAAAACAGAACGAAATCCAGCTTTATTAAACAAACCACTTTATTTAATCAGCCGGATTATTCAATCAAAACTGTTTGGAATAAACGTGATTCATATAGGCGGTGATAACTGTACCAGGAATGAAAGAGTTTACCTAGTTCTTCACTCACCCTTGTTAGATGAGGTGGGGGGGGGGGCAGAATGAAAGTCCAAAATTTAAAAAAATTATATTTAATAAATGTTCACCTCATCGTTTCATGCTTTTGTAACAAGTCGTTTACTAACTTCATCATTTGCCATATTTTTCCATTCATAAGATTTTCGTATTGTATTCAAAATTATGATATGTTTCCTCTTTACTATTGGTTTCATAACAAATCACCAGTTCCTTTTCTAAATCTTATTTTTATATTTAACTTCTTATCACCAAAATGTAGGAATTACTTTTCCTCGCTAAAACACTCTTTATCATGCAAACATTAACCCATTTATGCCCAGTAGCCTAAAAACGGGACGCTTGTTAGTTACTGCATACAAAAACCTGTAATGAATATATCATTTTACTAAAGCTGCTTTTCACAAGTTAAATAGTCCTTCTTCTTGAGAAAGCCAGTTAGAGTCACTATTTGGACACCAGAGTTTATTTATTAACAGCTATTCTCAGACAAATCACTTAAGCAACGATCCAGCAAGGTAGTTAGCCCCAGAATGTAAATGTTTTTTACGAACATATTTTTCATAAAACTAAACTATTTTAAAATGTCCCTTTAAACAATTTCCAGACATATTAAAAAAATAATTTTAATAACTTCCAGCTCGCGTAGAGACAAAAGTAATACACCGTTGGAAAGGAAATAATTCAAAGAATAAAAATAAATAAAAATCCGAAAATCGATTTTTTTGATGTTTTTCGGTACCAACTTCCCTTAAAATTGATCACAGATGCCTTCTGTAATGTTACTTTGCAAAAGTTAAGTAAGGTCGTATTTTGCGCACATATCTGCCTAGTGTCCCATAAAGAGGACGTTAAATAACTTGATAAATATGACAACGGCGATTTATATTATGCCTAAAATGTATGTAAACCATTCCAAAGAAGAGTTTCAAGCAGATAAAAATTGAAAAAAATTGTTAAAGAAAACTTGGGCATAAATGGGTTAAGAAAAGGACAGAAATAGTAACTTAGTTAAGCGTTCCTCCTCTCGCATTCTTTCTTGACTTTGATGCATAGCTGTAGCTTTCTGTGATTATAACACTAGCTTTGAATATTGAAAGAAAAAATGGTAGGAAAAATAATCGAATCAGTTGTTCATATTTAAAATTATATTAAGAATGTTTCTTAAAACTGTGCACAAGTTCATTGTGCAAAAAAAAAAAAAAAAAAAAAAAACAGCATTACCAAACCAGGAATTGCAAAAATATTTTTTGCGTGTTTGGTGTTTAGAACGGGGTCTTAAATGCAAAAATATTTAATCTTCCTGAAGCAAAGCAACAGTCGTAAGAAAGACTTCATGAACACACTGGTTGCTTCTTTGTGTGGCTACTGCTTTTCGTCAGGAAGCTCGCAGCTTTTCGTAATGATAATAGGGGCTCCTTGCATTATCAAGCAAGATTATGGCAATATGTCTTACTATTTTTGCTTCAATAACGCTTATTTCCTCTGCTTAAATATCACTGTTTTACTTCGTATTAAATTCTGCAAAATGTATCATTTCGATAAAGAAGTACCATTTGGACGGTTAGAAATAACTTTAACTGAAATATAACGGTGTGTAATAAATATCGTTGCCTCAAAGCAACAGTAAGATATTTTACTGCACTGTAAAGAATGAATGTTGTTTTCACAGTTTAATACAGTTAATTTTACAGTAATGAACTGTAAAATTTCTAATTTTACAGAACTAAACGGAAATTGCTAATTTTACAGTAATTTTAAGGGTCATTCCATAGAAATGTCAACCTCAGCCGAAGAAAAAAAAATATCGAAGTGAAAAAAGTATCAATAAATAAATAAATTAATTAACTAATAAAAATCATACAACATAAGAAGTTAAAAAAAATTGAAAAAGTATTGTAATTATCACTGAGATTAGTCATAATAAATAATTTGTAGTGTATTTACTGCTGGTTTTTCGATGGTTACGTTAGTCACGTTACGTTAGTCACACTCCATCTTGAGTAAAAGTGACACTTATGCCTAAAAAAATTAAGATTTAATAAATGCGTTTTACGTTTTTAAAAGCCAACTTTACACATTTTTCAAATATATCATTTTAACACTTGCTTAACTTTGAGAAAATTTTGCCTCACAACATGAGCATTAATTTTCGGGGTTGCAAAAATGTTACGTTAGTCACGCTGCTATTTTGGTTGAAAAAATATCTACTGTCAGTAATTTTGCTTTAAATTCTTAGCAGAAATGATACATAGATACCATGTACATTGTATATCCACCAGCATAACTAAAAAATATTTTTTATTCTTTAAGTTACAAGTAAAAACAGTTACAAAATCAGCTCTGAATGTTACGTTAGTCACGATGAAATGACTCTTAACTGTAAAATTGCAATTTTACAATTTTAAACTGGATAGTCTGCTGCCAGTATTACTGTTATTTTTACAGTAAAATACACCTAAATTTTACGGCAATAAACTGTAAAATTGCTATAACTTTACTGTAAGAAACTATAAATTGCCAGTTTTACAGTTTTAAATCTTAACCTCGGTTGCAATGTTTTGCTGTAAAAACAACAGTTAATTTTTTTGCAGTGTGCTGTTTTCAGGCTTAGAAGTCTTACTGTTGCTGTGATGTGACAATACATAAAAATGTGTGTGTGTGTGTGTTTCTCATAAAAATCCAGGTTACATCGGATCTTGGCCAAATTTGGCAAAGCGCTCCTGTATTGCTAGAGAATTCACGTAAGAGGGGGGGGGGGTATCCTTACAAAACTCAGAATATTACGTCGCATCTTTGCCGAGTTTAACTAAGAGGTCCATTGATGCTTTAAAATTCATGGAGGGAGGGGGCAAAAAAATCCGTGAAACAATGTTTCAGCCTTTTAACCACAGTGGATGAGTTTTTTTAAGAGTCCAAAGTGGTCTAAAATAAAAATTTTAGTCATAAAATTACCCTTCTTAACTCGTTAACGGAAATTGTACAATATATATTTTTCTTTTTTTTTTTTCGAAACCCGATTGCTGAACATACAACAGTTGACATAACTTTCATTTTTGGGGGCAGGGCTGGACAGCCCAGCTATTACAACTTTAAAGCTAAAATACAATAATGTGACCCCATGCTCTTTTAATATTTGGCTATTTCTAATCAGTTCATAGGTCATTCTTACAAAAACAATTCTTGTTCTTTTTAAAATGCTTTATTCTTAGTATTTTTTGCAGCATTGCTTGAAAACAAAAACTTCAGTAAATACGTAATATAATAATAATACTACTTTTTAAAACATTAGCGAATGTTCACTGTAATGCAATATGCATCATACTAGGATTCCATAAATATAGAACACCATAAAATGTCTTAAAACAATGCTGATGTAAACATGTTATTTGACAGTATTTATCTGAATTTTTCCTCTCCAACGCAGCCATCAATCAAGATGCTATCTACGTTGTAGTGGAAAAGGGAACGCCCTACTTAAGAGACTGAGCTAGTCGTTGGGTATGAATGGACGAGTTTCCATTTCCAAGACTTTACAGGAATGATCAGTTAATAAAATATCTCTAGTTTAAACTGTTTTTACCATGGTAAGGGTATGATCCTGCTTTAGAACGCTCAAAAAATATTTCTTTTTTTGGGGGGGAGGGGATTTTTTAGGATTAAAAAAAGGCAAGTCAGCCGAACTTTTTAGATTATTTTATTACAGTCTGAACATGGGGAGAATACATTTTTTTAATAAAAATATTCACATGCAACCGATTTTTATGCACATTCGTGCAACTGCTGTTTTTAATTGTCAAGGCACATGGAGCTCCTAATTTTCATCTGAAACCAAAAAACCGAACAGCATTTTAATTTTCTTATTTTTTTTTTTCTGCTGTATAAACTAAAATAGCTAAAAAAATATGAAATTTGAATTTTTTCTGAAGTTTGAAAAAAAAGTGCTTTTTGTAAAAGAAAAGTTACATCAACATGCTAAAAACAATCGGGGTTTTTTTTCCCGTAAATGCTTTAGCTCAAATAGAAAAAAAATATACGGAAATTTAAATGGTATTTGGTTTGGTTATCTGACACGCCAGTTGACAACAATGCACGAGTAAGCATAAAAATCGGTTGCATTTGAATATTTTTCTCTAATATATATATATATATTTTTTTTTTACCCTAAAAATCCCCAAAAAATATTTTTCCTGTTTTCTAAAGCAGGACCCCTCCTTAACTACAACTTTTTTTTTTGCTTTAATTTAAAAATTGTATTTTCTGAATTTCAAAATACGGTTTATTATAAAATATAAAAATTTAAAAAATAGAACAATCAAGTCGATTTTGTCTCTACTTTTAAGCGAATATAAAATTCTCACATTACTTGGACACTAAAATCATTCTTCAGATTAAAAAACCCGCCATCCGCTGTACCGTGCTTTGCTTGCTCAATCAACTTTTAATCTGCTTAAAATTCAATCATTTGATCCGAACCGAATCGGTTACGCGAAAAATAAAGAAGAGAAAGTTGCAAGGGATGACTACGAAAAAAGAACGTTAACTTAATGCTCGTAACCTTATCTTGCTGATTTTTCAAACCTATTCCTCAAAAGGCACAGCTAATCAAATCATTGATCTTAATTTTATTACTTCAACTTGGTTTGGGGGAATAAAGTACTTTTTCTAGCAGAGATATCAAATTTCCTCTTCGTGCGAGCAAACTCTAAATGTGTACATTGGTAAGAGAAGATTTTTAAAAGAGATAAAATTTAAACACTTTATTGCTATGCGAGAGTAACATTTTTATAATGAGTTTAGCTTTATAACTAGAAAAAAAAATGCTTAAATAAATATCACTGAGATGGCCATAAATGTTTGCTATAAATTATGAAGTTTTAATTAAAAAAAACAACAACTTTAAAGTATACTGCTTTTAAATAAATTGCAGCATTTAAAACTTTAAGGACATAATGCAATGTAGTAATGTGCACTGGAAACTATTTGAGAAAAAATATTAGGGTTGATTTTATACATTTATAATTCCCCCTCCTAGTTAGTTCCCTTGAAAATTATATTTGTATGCTATTAGGTTTCTTCTTTAAAAGAAATTGAAATTACGACTTTTGATATTTGTCTTTACAAAAGCAATTTAATGATTTGCTACAATATGTCATAATTGAAAACAATAAAAACGTGGACATATTTTCAGGGCAAAATCTATAAACACTTTTTATTTTAATATATTATTTTACAAAGACCATTTTTGTTTCTAAAGACCCTTTCTTTTCAAAGAAATATTTCAAGGAGTATTTCATAAATTAAAAATACGCTTAAGATCTTCCATTTATAGCGCATTTGTAAAGCATGACAATAGAGAACTATGCTGTTTTAATTTAAATGAAAAATTAAAAGACAAAAATCAAAAACTTATGTTAAGAAATCGAAATTAGGTAAAAGAAAGAAAGTGTAACTAAAAAGAAAGAGAAAGACAATTCCTTTCCTCTCCCACTCCCCTCCCCCTCCCCCGGCCAACCTCAATTTTGCATGTGGACAATTTTTCATCGGTCTTTTAAAAATGCTACTGGGGGAAAATCTGCTGATACTATTTGGATCTAATTCATTTTGTAAAATGACTTAATCCCGAGTTATATCAAACAATATATTAAAAACATAATCAGAATAATGCAAGCTTATAAAAATAATTATTTTGTAATTAGTAACTGAATGTAAATCTAGATGTTTAAACCTTTGAAGAATGAGTTTACTGTCTTAATAATCAATCTTTTAAAAGAAAATTATATTTTTAATAAAAACTGGGTTTAAAATAATTACTCACTGTCAAAAAGATTTTTTCCCTGGAGAGCGGTATTTATATATCACATTGCTGCTTTTAATTGCTGTGTTATTCATTTAGCTTAAAACAATACAATGTTCTGGCTTTTTACACAGCACGTAAATATTTCTACAGAATACAATTCAAAAAAACTCTGCCATACACTCAAAGTTATACACTCACGTAGCAAGTTAAAGGTTTAGTTCCATTCTTGAACCCGATCGATAGACGTGTGTGTGTTGGCTTTTCCGGAAATACTCCCGAAAACGGGATCGATTTTTGTCAAAGGAAAGCCTGCTTTTGTCGCGTTACGGGAAACTACTGCGACGTAGTCTTAATTCTTGGTTAATGTAGGGAGCCGAATAGTATATGTTTGATCATACACACACACACAGCCGGGAAATATTATTTTCAATTTGTTTCGTTCGGATCCATTAGGAAGGGGAAAACGTTCAACTCTTGGAGAAGTGTACTGTGGAAGGAATGCTTTGCGGGATACATAAATATTGGTTAATTATATCGAGAGAAAATTATATTACTCGTGATATGATTAGGGAGAATTTTTACGAACAAGTTATCACGTAAATAGTTTTCTACTGCCCTGGAAACATTTTCTACCTTAAACTAAACTAGAAATGCATTCCATAATGATTTGTCAAAACCTTAGTTTATAATTATATATTTCGACAAATTATTACTACTCATTTCCAAAAACTAAAATGCTGTAAAAAATACAAAATTAAATTAAATATTTTTTCCATTTATTTATTTATTCATTTATTTTGTTTCATTTTATTATTTTATGTTTGCTTGTTTTTTTTTTTTTACTTTTCTTTTCTATTTATTTATTTTTCCGGAAATACTCCTAAAAACGGGATCAACTTTTGTCAAAGGAAATCCTGCTTTTGTCGCGTTAGGGAAACTACTGCGACGTAGTCTTAATTATTGGTTAATGTAGGGAGCCGAATGGTATATGCTTGATCCCACACACACATACAGCCAGGAGATATTATTTTCAATTTGCTTCGTTTGGATTCATTAGGAAGTACAAAACGTTCAACTCTTGGAGAAGAGACTGGTACGCCGGTGCGGATACATAAATATAGGGTAATTATATCGAGAGAAAATTATATTATAGAAAATTATAAATAGCTTCGAATTTTGTAAATAAACCGCGAGATAAACAGCCTTCTTTGCATCACAATACTTCTTTATTGTAAATCCTCATCGTCTTTGATGCGTGCTCAGCTCACGTCTGTCACACTGTTAAAGACAAACCATCACCCTACTTTCTGATAAACTACATGAACTCTTATGGTAAAAATATTTACCCTATTTACATTGGTGCTTCATTTAGTTACAGGTAAAAAAGTAGTCGTGCTCGTAGAAAAAGATAAGGTTCACAACTTTTTATCCTGTTTAATGATTTTTTGTCTAATTAAGATAATCTACTTATTTGTTTGCAACGTACTCTGTAAAAAATTAAATGCAACTAATTTTATAGCAATAAACTGTAAAAATTACTAATTTTACAATAATAAATTGTAAAATTGCTAAATGTACGGTACTAAACTGTAGAATTGCCAATTTCACAGTACTAAACTGTAAAATTGTTAAATTTACAGTTTATTACTGCGCATTTTACAGTTTTAAACTGGAACCTATGCTGTCAGTATTATACTTTTACGGCAATAAACTGTAAAATTGTTTACTTTGCATTAAGAAACTGTAAAATTGTCTACTTTGCAGTAAGAAACTGTAAAATTGCTGACTTTATAGTTTATTACTGTGCATTTTACAGTTTCAAATTGGAACAATGTTTGTCAAAATTATATTGTAAAAACAACAGTTAATTTTTTGAAGTTAATCTTTCTTATGTCAAAAAATAAAAAACGATCTTTCCAATTATAGATAAAAAGAAGTTGTAAGAAGAATTAACTCTATAACAACTACGTAATTTTTAAATGATCAACTAAATAGGGATATGATTCACAACCATAAAAAATAGCCGCTTAAATTATCAGCTTAAAATAGTAGGGGAGACCGGGGCAGGTTTACGCATGGGGCACGTTTACGCAACGCACTTTTTCAGAAACGTGTTGTAGTTTGCTCAACATCGGTGACGACAGATTCATCCGGGCACCTATCGGATATTCTCACAAGCATTTTAGCGTCAGTCGAGCTTCTGCCTAGCGCGCAGCGAGGATTATCTGTTTTCTGCCAAAGTGAGTAAATTTTGTGTTCAGCTTACTAAACCTTATTGTGAACTAATAATACTTTGTTAAAAATAAACAAATATATGAACGAACGCAGAATTTAATGCTCTTTTTAAAAATGTAATTGTTTTGACGGAAATGTTATTGTATTTGTTTGTACAATAAAAATAAGCTAAAAAGTAACGACGGGGCACGTTTACGCATCGACGTTGGGGCACGTTTACGCAGTAAGAACGCGCGTAAACGTGCCCCGAAGTCGGTGCGTAAATGTGCCCCAGAAGCTTTTTTAGCACCGTATCGCCATAGAACGTCTGTATTTTTAGTCCATTTAGCTTCGCAATTTCTCATTTTATGTTTAATTGAATTACAAATTCATCTCTTGTAGCTAACTATCATATAGTTCTGTACTCATGTTTGTATAATTTAAATTTTATAAACTATTCAGCCTGTAATTTTCTTTATGTTACAGATGGTAAAACATTATGTTACAAAGACTCTTAGAACGATGTTCGACATAAAACTAATGAAAAATACCGTACTGAAAGTGAGACTTGGTCAAGCCGCAATTAGACGGGCTGCCAAAATTTATGGTTTAAATGACAAGACGGTAGGTAACTACTGCAAAAAATGGGCTAACCTATCCAATGAGGACCTGAAAACGCAAGATGAAAATGAAAATGTCAGTAGAAAATTTCTTATATTTTGGACTAGTTTAAGAAGTTTTAAATTATTTTTTTTTCTTTTCAATGAAACCAAATACGATTATAAAATTTAAATTAAATAATTCACACTGTAAAATTTTAAAATGGTATTTAAAGTCATTTTCACTAGATGAAGACCCTCTCCCCCACCACTAATTTGAATACCATTCAATGAGCGGCGCATTTCATTTCAACAGTTAAAGTAGAAATGTGCAACTAATTTTCTATTGCGGAAAAGGTTTTCAATATTCACTAATGTTATTCTGCATAACGCTGGCTACCGTCAAAGCTCTTATAGCCCCCCCCCCCGCCCCACCTAATGTGGAGGTATATTTTACTTTTTCCCACAATATATAAGCTTTTGGGCGAGTGAATCGGTGTCGAGTGTTATTAACACAAAAGAGTTTCTTTTTGCGTAGCATGTAGCTCATTTATTTATGCATATATTTTCACTCAAAACTTTTGTCTGCAGCTTGATGAACCAACTCCTGATTCAAAGGTTCCATTGACTGTAGAGGCATCATTGGCTCCAAAGACAAGTTCGCAATCCTAACTGATTCTCCATTTAAAGAAGCTCTCAGACAAGAGCAGTTAGAAGCAAAAAAGAAAAAAATTATTTCACAACAAAACAAAAACAAGAAACTACTTAAAAATTTACTAGTTTCTGTAGAAGCAGAACAAGAAGATAGTAAAGGAAAAAGAATTAAACCAAAAAATGCCAAAAAAAAAAAAAAACAGTTGGCGTTGGCACCCTCTGTAAAAATTAACGACTAAAACTACTTAGTCATTTTCTTCATCACTTCGTCATCAGAATCATTCTTATTTTAATCGGCAATAAGCCCTATGTTTTCAGTTCATCCTACAAAATGTTTTTTTTATTAATTTTCTTTATTTTTTGTTAGTAAAAACTGTAACTTTGATGGTAAAAAATGTTCTTTTATAAATTATCTATTTTTTATTTTCAAACAGTGCATGAAGTTATAAATAAAACATTTTAAATTAATTAAAAATTCATTTCTCTCAATACTTGGCACTCTAATAACGTGCCCATTAATGCGTAAACGTGCCCCAAATGGCGTAAACGTGCCCCGAAGTTGCGTAAACGTACCCCGAAGTTGCGTAAACGTGCCCCGATGTCGATGCGTAAACGTGCCCCGCCTAATGCGTAAATTTGCCCCGGATACGGGGCACGTTTACGCAACAGACTTTGTCCTATATATTATTTTTTTAACGCTTAAATACAAACACAAAACGAATACTGAATGCATAAATTTGAACTTCATTAAATGCTTAATAAGAATATAACATTTGAAATTTCCTAAATTGAAACATAAAAATTAGAAAATTCGCAGAAAAAAATCCGCGTAAACGTGCCCCGGTCTCCCCTACTTAAAAATGTGTCATAGGCAAAAAACATTGCAGCACTTCTTTATTATCGTTTTCACGTTTTGATAGTCAAACTAGTGACTGTTGGTTAGTTTGAATTAATAGTTAAATGAGAAATAAACAGAAATAATGAAGTTTTTGTTTAAAATACGTAAAGACGTAGCATTGGTTTTTCATAGAAAATCCTCGAAATATATCAAGTTCTAGTTTACATCCTCAAGTATTATATTCATCTGAAAATTTAAAATTAATAACCTTGATTTTTACTCGGTCGAAATAACATAACAAATACATAATTATTTAAAACTGAAAATCTTTGAGCTCGGATTATTGCAGTCTATTTTAGAGCTATCCACCAAAATATATCATTCATTATTACTGGTAAGCGGAGCGAAATAGTGCCGCCTGAGTGATGGCTTATTAAGAGGGTCGGGGTGAAAGATTAGAGAGCTCACAGACTTAATGTAGTTGTACATCATCAATAGTTAACTGCAGCACGAGTGTGCTTGTTGTTTTCTCCTAGCGCTTAATATTAAATATCGTTACTTTGCATTATTTTCCAGATTTTAGTGCTTGAATTTGAATAAATTCTTCTCTAAATTTTATAGAAAAGAAACAGTATAAAGCATTTTTGATGTAAATTGGTTCTCTTGAGGCTAACCAAAACGAATACTGGGAGCATCAAAGGTTCTTTCGAGCAGCAGTAATGTTGAAATAAAAGACCGTGCAATATTCTTCTACCGAAATAGCAGTTTTCGCATCGGATACTTATGAGAGATGAAGCATTGTTTTCATTCGATTACTTGCTAAGAGATGTTAAGCGATTATGCCGCTTATTGACGATTGTTTTGTATATGTTGAAAATTGTATATGAAATATACAAAATGAATTCTTAAACTTATTTTTAACTGTATTTCTGGTAATAATTTAAATTGCTGAAAAAATTCAAATAAAAATAATAAAGTTGTTATTAAATCAATTTTAGATAAACATTTATTAAAAATTAATAACGAGTTTTTTAATGAATTAGTGTTTTTACATTTTTTTAAATATTAGTTATGGGGTGAAGTGGTATTAGCTCACCATGGAATCGAAACATTTGGTAGTCTCTTAAATTGGGTCTAAACTCCCTTTGCTTTTATCCAGCTTTCAACTTCTGACTTTCGCGTTAGTGTCTAGATCTGAATCTGTCATGAATATCTGGTTCTATCCCAGGAGACAACTAGACCAGTGAATGTATTCAATGTATTTCTAATGATAGGTAAGTTACACGAAAGCTGACAAATTTACATCAACAAAGGTATCGATTGTGGACGACGATTTGATTGGTTAAAAAGTGGAATTGGTAATAATGGAAATAAAAATGTACGCGTTTTCTCTTTTTTTTTTCTTTCATTCCAAAGATTATTCATTTTTTGGTTCTTTAATAATTAAATGGTAATCGTTCTTTGATCATGAAACGATATTTACCCTTTAAACGATATTTAAAACCTCAAGGTAATGTTATTTACGACTAACTATCATTGTTAATAATTTGATTGTGTGGTTATTATTAAAACCAATGGTTTTTGCCTCTGTCAGCAACCTCTCAGACTCTATAAGGGCAGTTTAAAAAAAGTGCTATCTTTGATTTTATTACAATTGTCGCTGTACATTTAAGCATAACAACAATGAAAATGCATAGAAAACAAACGAAGTTTCAGTTGGGCATGAAAAGTTTAGCAAAAACAGAGCTTGATTATGCTTTAATGATCTTTTAAATTCAGGGAAAACTCTACCAGCTTTACTTTGATTCCATCATTTATTTTATCTTCTAAATTCCGATCGATTTTTAAAACACTAAATAACGAAAATTATCGCGGTTTCTGTGAAACTCAAGTGTCAAACAATATCATTTTACCGTTTTTCAACTGTAAAGAGCTCTTGTTTTTCACTGAGAAATAATCGGTTCATCTCCACGAAATCTGTTCAGAAATGTCAACTACGTTTTTGAAGTTAAAAAAATGACAATTCGAAAAATGGTAGAAACGACATAAACTATATTTTCCTCTATATTCTGAGGATCAATTTTTTACTCCCAAACTGTTAGTATCTACAGTGGCGTCCTTTAGAAAATGGCTGCACAGGGAAACTTCGCCATTTTTAATCTCTGATATCTTTCATTTTTATCCGAAGAGAGCCAGAATATGAACTATTGAGTAATATTAGTGTTGACGAAAAAATTGATACCTGACTTTTTATACGTAGCAACAAAACTAATGGAAATGTACATTTTAGATTTGAAAAAAATGACGCCGTGAATGAAGAACAAAGTTGTAGGACAGTAAAACCCCATATTTGATTAATCAGTACTATGTAATAAAAGAAGTGTCGTATTGTTTTAAAATAAAATCAAAGAAATAAATATTTTTTTTTAATCTTTAATAATACTCATAAAATGATTTTTTTTGCCTATTTTAGTATTTAGCAGAATGTTTAAAAATAATTAATTTTCTATAAATAAACAAAACTCCTAAAAAACCACTTCATTCACTTAAACATTTTAACGCGGATCAATCTTTTATCTATAGGATTTTAGTTGTAATATGATATTTGCGAAAAAAAAATGTTTTTCTCGAAAACTGTTTTATTATGATGTGCAGCCATTTGAGGTAGCTCTGAATCATGTAGGTTAACTTAGCGCTACATCATTTTTTTTAGTTACATTTGACTTGAAAATAAACTTAACAGAGCCCAATGCAGATCACTGTGCTGGCAAAATTAGACAGGGTGATCCAAAACTCTTGAAAACCGTGAAAAAAAATGCGTTATTAAAATACTATTAATTTTAGTTTCGCTACTTGGCAAAACTTTTATTTTCGAAATAACGAGCAGTGTTTGCTTTCATATTGTGCACAGCCACTTTCAGGAGCTTTTAGTTTATAATGCGTTGTCAGGATGAATTGTTTTTTAGTTTACGAATGTTTATTATGAGCCACTTTCGGCGCATATAGCTGCTTAGGGAAGTAATTTAGCCATACATAGAGATGACGTCATGTGAGCTGGCCCGAAACCTCAAGAGATATTGGCAAGTTAGGTACATTTTTGGGCAATATTTTGGTGTCAAATTTTGCACGAAATTGCAAAATGTTGCTAAGTTTGGTCAGCACTGTCTTGTGATCGACGTCTACGTTTTTTGCACAGAAAAAATACAGGATGGTTATAAAGTAACTTGAGGTATTCAGATCCTTTTAGTGAGTGAACTATTAGACAAAACGTGGCCATATTTCTTGGGAGTACATAGTACACAGTGGGATTTTTATTTCTAATAAAAAAAAAAAAAAACACACCAAAATTTCCTACCGGGGAAACTTTTGGCGTTTAAGGTTTATTAATGTGAATATTGAAGGATGGAACAGCAACCGTCGAAATATGCATCAACTTTAATTACAGTAAATTGTTTGTATTTACAAATGAGATTCATATATAACCATGATCGTGATGTTTCACAAACTGTGTACGACGAACACATTTTCTACTTATCAGAATTAACTCATTCTACCTGTAAAGTTATTCAAGTTTTTAAAGTTGCGATATTAAGAACGCGTCCTCGATACACATCAACTTTTACAAAATTCTCCCCGCGAAAAGTTGCAAGGAGAAAGATTGGACCAACACGAATGGCCATATTGTAGGAAATGCGCGTATAAATGAACGTTATCAAAGATATGTTGCCTCTTTGCACTGTACCTTAAGTCCAATGTGGAGTGGTGAACTATCAAGCATAACTATAGTCAAAAAACAAAAAGACAACCCCGCAGGTGATTTTATTGAACCATTTGTAGTAACTCATATTGGCATGTCTCTCTTATGTATATTTAGCATTTAATTCTTTAGTATTTACAAAAATATACAGTGTTATACAAGCTGTGAGCATATTTTTTCCTGACTCTGTTGTTTCCCTAGCAGCACAATCTCATCGGCCGATGATCGGCTATTCATCGAAACCCGTTGAAATTCTCATCGGCCGATGATCGGATTCCGATGAGTTCTCATCGGGAATTGCTCCAATATGTCTCATCGGTCAAACAGAATCCGAGCAGCAAAATCCGATGAGTTTTGCTCGAAATACGATGAGAGTTGGAGCAATATACGAGCAGTTTAGTACCGTGACGATGAATTTTGGATCATTTTCTTTTTTTTTTTCTTTCAAATGGGGCTGCAGTAGAGGCACAACCTTTTACAGACGTAGTGCGATCCCCCAACCAGGTGCGACTGGCCAACTCTAGGATCGAACCCGAGTTATCGGCGCGGAAAGCCAACGCTCTACCACCACGCCACCAAGTCTACGATTAATAAGACCAACACTGCATATTTAATAAAAATTTGAGATTGGAAAAAAAAAATTTCTTTAGAATATTTGATCATTACGACCTTTTCCGATGAAATCTGTAACTTGGCATTTAGCACTTAGCACCCCAGAGACCCCCGTACCTTCCAATTTTCAGTAGCTAGGCATATTTTCATCGGGAAATTTGATCGGAAGAATATCGTTTTCCGATGAAATATAGCTCGGCTAGTTTTCATCGGGAAACTTGATCGGAAGGATATCGTTTTCCGATGAAATATAGCTCGGCATATTTTCATCGGGAAATTTTATCGGAAGGATATTGTTTTCCGATGGAATATTGCTCGGCTTATTTTCATCGGGAAAGTTGATCGGAAGGATATCATTTTCCGATGAAAAGTAGCTAATCGAAAACCGTGCTCGGATACTGATCGGAACGATGTCATCGTGCGTTACGGGATCAGTTTACGAGGAATTCGACGATCGGCCGAGCAAAATCCAAAGAGTTGATGCTACTCGGGTTATAGCAACCTGCTCTGCCTGAACGGAGAGATCAGTAAAACATTGTCCATTCAACTGCAACGGAGCTTATTTCGCTCCTAGCAGCCGAAGCGTCCTGAAATCGTTTTTACGCAAAATCTCTTTTTGCACAATTTAACTCATTGAGACTGAGAAGAAGAATCACTTGAACAACGATTGCACTCATCTCGGGAAAAATGACATGGAAAGTAATATGAAACTCCCCCACGACAACGCACATAGCCACTCAGACTTTGCCATCAGAGAGTAGTTCCTCTGGTTTCAGGATCACCATCCCCTCTGGGATGGTAATCCCCATATTTACCATCCCCTGTGCACTCCCAACCTAATTCAATGTGATGTTGGTGAGAAATAGCTTAAAAGGAAAACATTGGCGCCTGTAGAGAAATCTGAGACTCATGTTACGAATTTCCGTATGGCCATCATGGCCAAAGACTTCCAGGGTCCCTTTCAGGCTTGGAAATCCTGACTGTGTAAATTTATTTATGTGGAAGATTCACGTTTTTAAGAGTGAGGGTTTGTACTGACTGAAAATCTATAAATGAACTCTTATAAAGCCTCGCTCATTATTTTTATAATGTACCTTGTGTGCTGAAAATCTACCTGACTCCATAATAAAGGGAAGTTGAAAATTGAAAGAAAAATTCTTAAATGTCTTTTGCAGTGTTAAAAGCTTCATTATAATACTGATAGAAGCAATATGAGATTAAACATCAATACGTGATTTCATATTTTTAATGTTGATATTTCAAAAACTATGCATTTTGGACAAATGTTACAACGCATTTTTATTACGAAAACGTTTTTCAACACATAATTGGTCACCATATGTGTACCGTAAAATGGGGTGAATCGGAACACTTTTCAGCTTTGATTGTAAAAAAAAGCAGTTAAAAGATTTTTTATAAATTTGGTTTTTTGGGTAAAAACTTCGGTCTTGCTTTACTTTTCATATTCCAAGCAAAGACAAAACATTTTGAACAATTATTATTAAAATATATAGGAAATAATGGGTGTTCCGAATCACCCCGCTGATAGGGGTCAATCGGAACACATGCTAAAATTTTTATTTTTTTCACTTTAACCTGTAATAGGTCTCACAAACATGAGTAATATTGATGGGGGAGAATAAGAACAGATAATTACTGTCAAATAAATGTATAATTTCAATACCAGTAAACGTTTATAATTTGTCAAAGTTCAAAATAATTTTGAACTTATGAAAAATGAAAAGTAATTTTAAGAAATGCTTTTAAATTGAAATACAAAGATTTAACATTAATGGAAGTCACTCATGTCATCCACAAATATGTACTTGTCCTTAAAACTAGCAATTGTGACTTGGCTTAAGTTTTTTCATAACATCTCCTGGGATAAACTCTGCCTTTTCTTTAGTTTCTTAAAATCTCTGGGTTTCGGGGATTGTCCTGAAAGATTTTTTCGCTTATTCACCACTGTCTGTGTGCTGGACTTTTACTACATAAAGTTTATGTTACTTTCTCCCTCGTATTTTAAGTAAAAAAAAGTCTCCTGGAGAAAAAATATTTTGAAATCTGCAACTTTTTGTCATTCTAAGATCTAGTTGCTCACGAGAAGGGATAAACAGTAATAAATCCTTGTTCTTGTCTTGATTAGAAGAATTGGGGTCAGAATCTCGATTTTTCAAACAGTTTCCTTCAAATAAGTTTGAATTGGAACAACAGAACTAAGTGTTCCGATTCACCCCGCAATTTTTTTTCCTATGGCATTTTTCAGAATTCTTCATTTTTATGATACAATTTATAAAGAATGTAAATTCTAATGTGGTATTCTGTTGTTCAGATACATGTATAATTGAAACATACCACTCTTAGTTTTTAAATATAAGAAGGTTTGTTCATGCATATGAAGTTTTGCAGTCTATGAAAATGTGATGTTTTCTAGCATTCCACGTGCAGCCCTCCTTAGAAGCCAGTAGCGTTGCCAGATTGACAAAAGTAATTTTTTCCTACTTCCTATGATCTTACCTTTCTAAAAAAAATCCATGGCGAAAAATACCCAATAGTATATTAATGAAGAATTTCTTTGTACGGTAGGGAAGTTTTGTTCCGATTGACCCCGCTGTTCCTATACACCCCATTTTACGGTATTTAACTCTTAATTAACAATAATCTATAGAAAAACAACATTAGAATGTCAAAAAATCTTTACCAAATAGCAAAAATGTCTTACTTGCTGAAAAGATGTAATGCTACACAGATTCCTATAAACATGACTGATAATACTATCATTATAATAACCATATTCAGATCAACTTTATGGACATGCACTTTTGGAGGCGTAGAGCTCCTTGTATAATCCTCATCAGTTGCATCCATTGAATCTGCAAGAAACAATTAACAATTTTATTGCACATAGTAAAAGAAAAATCTAACGATTAGTTTGTAATGTTATGCATTTTGACGGTGAAGCATATACAGCTCTAGTGGGGGGGGGGAGAACAAAAGCTGCTATTTATTCAGCTAAGTCAAGTTAACTACGAAAACAACATACTACATAAGAAAAAAGTTGCTAATCGGTTTAAGGAAAAGTTATTTTAAACTCGGTAAATGAGATTTTGATAAGAGGCTATTCATAAAGAAAAACGAGTGCAAAAAGTTTAAACTCTTGAATTAAAGACCCTATGTTTTTCTTTACTACTCAGTTTTTAAGAACAAAAGAAGCCTGAGTATCAAGGTTTATTGCAATCAAACCAGTACATTTGAAAAACGCGAGGACCGCTACCAAATAAAACGTACTTTCAAGGTCAAAGCATACCAAGCAAGGGAACAAAATCTAACACAACTTGAAGAAATTTTCAAAAGAATTATCTAAAACTACTCGTCAAATTACGTAAGCTTCAACGATTAATTTAAAAACCTCGAACTTAGTTAAAATTTTTTATTTTTCTTAACAGGAAAAAAAAACGTTACAGGTTTCAGAAACATTTTGTTTAAAATTTAGTAAGAAACAATTCTTTCCACAAGCGGAGACTTCTTTGCAAAATTATCCCAACTCTCATCCAACTCAACGAAATTCTAGTTTTACAGTTAAAAATCATAGCTATATTTGACAACTCGTTTAAATTAAGTTTATTTGATTGACTTTAGTGTGTTAAAAATGCACATGAAAAAAATCAAAAACTACGTTTAAGTTTGCTTAATCGTTTACACATTATTTATAATAGTGATTATCATACACTGGTCAAAACAGTTAAAAGAGTTGCTTCTGCAAAATGGTTGAAATAATTGACACACGATTATTAGACATAGTAGGCTATATGAGTACAAGATAAAACATGTTTGACTAAAGAAAGTGCTTTTTAAGGAGCAGTTGAAAAAATAAACTAAAATGAGATAATTGAATAAAAGGTGTTTCCTCAAAAGGTAATAGCTTTTAGTAAACGGTATGCTTTCACTAGATGACTAGTCGCATTGACCACCTTTGAGGTATGGGTGTCAATGAGGCTATTAACCAGAAACATTTTTTTTTAATTCTAAAACTAAATCATTGGTGAGTAAAAACTAAGCAATCTAACAAAAAAAAAAACTTTTAAAGCTGGGTAATAGTAAATTTCCCTCTCCAGTAAGTTTACTGGTAAGTCTACCAGCGAAGCAGCGCATTCAACTAGTTGTGTGATGTGAAAGGTTGCTGAAGGCATTTTGTTATGAATTTCCCTTCTCGATCTGTGTTGCATAATTTTGGCGTTTTTATTTACTCTACATTTGCTCTGTTCTAAGGAAAATGGAAACAGCTAAGCTGGTCATTCTTTCTGTTTTTGATGGTTAAATTTTGATGCAAACAATATTTAGCTTAATATTTGATTTTCCTTTTTAAAATGATTTAGGATTATATTCGGAAAATTCAGCATGTCGCATTTAACCTATTGGTGCAGATTAAGTATTGTTATTGTTGAAGTAAGCCTTCTAACTGATAGTGTAGATTGCAATTATTTTCCTACATCAGCCTCGTAAGGAAAGAAATCAGTTTCTATTTAGTTTCTATTCTCTGCAGTAAATAGAAACACGTTAGGGTAAATGTAAACACGCTTTATTTGATAACAAAGTCATAAAGTCAAATTTTTGTTACTTCAAGATACTGTAATCTTGGATACTATGAAGATTTTCAAAAAAATTCAAAGGTATTATGAATTTGCAAAATAAAATTGAGCTACTCTAGCCAATTTAAATGAAAGAAAACTTCAGCAGTTGTTCTTAATTTATATTCGTTTAAGCAGTTTGAGGCTGCACAGGTGGCATTTTATAAATGGTTCACATAAAATACTTTCAATTGTCTTTCCAAATGGGACACAGGTGCTCTTTCTCTTAACAATGCCGTAAGTTTTCGGAAAAGTTACTTCGCACCGTATTTATGTTCATCATTTAAGACATTAAGTTCTTAAAGGATAATTTCAATATGCAGTTAAGACAATAATTCGAAAAGAAATAACCATTAATCTTATTTATTACAATCCCACTTTTATTTAAGTATTTATAATGTGTATGTTGATTTTTTTTTTTCACACTAATAAGGAAAAGTGGCGTTTCATTCAGCAGTGTAATAACTTTTAACTTTTAACACACTGCTGGATAACAATTATCTGAAAGTCTAGAAAAAATAGTTTCTTTATTGTATTTTTCCGATTTTTTTTCCTTGTTCCCTCTCCAAACAAAAAAGACACACCTTTCGATTTTGAATTAAATTATCTTTATCTCATTAATATTACATATACTATCAATTGTTACAATTGTATTAGTATAAACGTTAAAATGCAAAGTTTTAATGAAGTCACAACTTGGGATCTATGAAACTAATACTCAGATTTCTTCATTCAATCTTTGTCAAAATGTATTGACATGGAAAAATAGCATGAAAATGAGAAAGAACATTCTATGTGTGCACGATTTAAATATTATTACATCAAAATTTACTCTTGCAAATTGGGTTAAGTGCTTCTTTTACTTTTTTATATCGAACATTCCTCTTTGCAGTACAAGTAAACACAGTTTTCAGTTTGTATTCCTAATTATGCAGGCAAAAGTATCATGACTGAGGTCTCGGTGTTATTGATAAAAATTAACAGTTTGATATTGGAAACATTCTCAGTCACTTACAACATAATTTATTGTAATAAATCATTCTCAATTTCATAGAGAAATAAAAAAAAATTAATTTTGAACGTCCAACAAGAAATTACAAGTTGTAAAATTTTTAAGGATCATAAGCTTTGTGAGTGAGTATCAACTTTTTTATGCATAAAAGCATATAACGGAGACGAATATATAACATACATGTCTAAGTTTCTAACAAATTGCTTTGATATATTTTATGTAAATAGAAGGAACGTGTGTGTTTATATAGGGTTCAAAGCCGCTGCAAAGCTGCAATAATCTTCCAAAATTTGTCTAAACTAGTATCCAACTGAGCACACAGACTTGCGGTGAAAAAAAAACAAGAGAAGTAATAGATGAACTTTATGTACTTCTTGGTGCTACTTTCCGGAAAAATAATGAAAAAAATCTATTACATCTGGTGTTTTTGAAATATTAAATTTCAAGCAGATTTTCTTAGATTTTTGTCTATCGGCTTTAAATTTTGTCCACCCCAGTGTGATCATTCTTCTACGGAAGTAGAACCTGCATAATAACCCTCTGTGACACTTCCCTGATGCTTTATAGTCTTATATACAAGTGGAAACCCCATAATAACTATGAAAGTTTGGTCCCTTGACCATAGAATGAAACATCCACTCCTCATGAGTATGCTTTCATAGTTTCTTTTAATTACTTAGGGTCATTCGTCCAACGTTTTTTACCTTACATTTTTGTATTTCTTTCAAATTTGGCTCATCAGTTGTACCCCTTGAGGTAATCAAAAGTCTCAATTTTTAGATTTTTATCTCTATTATTTTTTGATTTATGAGACTTTGAACTTTGGAAAAACCCTCGTTTTTCCATGGATAAGGGAACATAAAAGGGACCATAACTCGGTACCAAATACAGATAGAACAATTTGGTGAATAGCATTTTAAAGTACGTTAATTGCCGCTTAATCTGATATGCAACATGACTAATTTGATAAAAATTTTCTTTTTCAAAAAATGAAATTTAAATTTCAAATTTGAATTTCTCGAAAAACATGTAATGAATTTTTTTCAAAAAATGCTCAAAAATTTTTGTGTTTTTTTGAATTTTTGAATAAAACTGTATAGGAAAAAATGATATTTTTTAGATTCTATTTATTTAAATACTAAGTTATCTTGCTTGTGATGGTCTAAAACGTAGTAAACAAACATGAATATGTTTAAAGTGAGCTGGCATGAGCTTATAGATTTGTCAGGTTCACCCCCTCACCCCTTCCTCCCCCGCACAACCACTCTTTTTTAATTCAAAACTGTTCAAAATGTTAAAAAAACTCTTTGATACAAAATGAAAAGTAAACTCATTTAAAGTTGGTAAATGGGTTTCCTTATAACTAGACGAAGTATCCCCTCCTCCACCCAAATATACCATTAACGCTGTACTATTATGACATCTAACCTGGGGATTGAATTGACTATTATTTTTACTCTAGGTAAGTAAGCTAGCATTACTTGTAAATTAGTCAGCTCCCCCTCCCTTCCTTCCCGATCCAACCATTTTTTCCTCCAAACTGTTTCAAATGCTAAAAAAAAAACCTTTTTGATACAAAATGAACAGTAAACTTATTTAAAGTTGGTAAATGGGTTTCCTTTTACAAGGCAAAGTAAAACCCTTCCCCCACCCAAATATACCATTAACGCTACACTAATATGACGTCTCACCTGGTGATTGATTTGAGGATTAATTTCCCCTTAGGTATATACACTGAAGTGACAAAAGTCATGGGATAGCAATATGCAAATTTTCAGATGGCAGTAGCATCGCATAGAACAGGTATAAATGCGCAGTGCTTTTACAGAGCTTTCATTTCTGTTCAAGTTATTCATGTGAAGAGGTTTTAACGTGATGATGACCGCACGACGTGAATTAACAGACTTTGAACGCGGAATGTTAGTTGGAGCTAGACGCATGGGTCATGCCATTTCGGAAATCGTTAGAGAATTCAACATTCCCAGATCCACTGTGTCAAGAGTGTGCCGAGAGTATGAAATTTCAGGCATAACATCCCACCATGGACAGCGCAGTGGTCGACCGCCTGCACTTAAAGATCGAGACCGGCGACGTCTGCAAAGAGTCGTAAATTCTAACAGACAAGCAACACTGCGTCAAATCACCGTAGAAATCAATGTGGGACGTACAATGGACGTGTCTGCTAGAACTGTGTGGAGAAATTTGGATTTCTTGGGCTATTCCAGCAGAAGACCGACTCGAGTGCCTTTACTGACAGAACGACATCGCTTGCAGCGACTCTCGTGGGCACGTGAGCATATCGGTTGGTCCCTAGATGAATGGAAAACCGTGGCCTGGTCCGATGAGTCACGATTTCAGCTGTTAAGAGCCGATGGTAGGGTTCGAGTGTGGCGCAGACCCCACGAAGCCATGGACCCAAACTGTCAGCAAGGCACTGTTCAAGCTGGTGGTGGCTCCGTAATGGTGTGGGCTGTTTTTTCATGGCATGGACTTGGTCCTCTAGTGCGACTGGACCGAACATTGACTGGAAATGCTTATGTGCAGCTACTTGGAGATCACTTGCAGCCATTCATGGACTTCATGTACCCAAACAACGATGGGATTTTTATGGATGACAATGCGCCATGTCACCGGGCCACAACTGTTCGCAATTGGTTTGAAGAAAATTCTGGACAATTCCAACGAATGATTTGGCCACCTAGATCGCCCGACATGAATCCCATTGAGCATTTATGGGACACCATCGAGAGGTCTGTTCGTGCCCAAAATCCTGCCCCATCAACGCTTTCACAATTATGGACGTCTATCGAGACAGCATGGCTCAATATTCCTGCAGAAGACTTCCAACGACTTGTTGAGTCCATGCCACGTCGAGTTGTTGCACTTCGCCGGGCAAAAGGAGGGCCGACACGATATTAAGAGGTATCCCATGACTTTTGTCACTTCAGTGTATATTGTTTTTCAGACGAAGTGTTTCTTTTTTCAATCCGACCTTCACAAAGTGTACTTCCATTCAATATCTGAGTTTAAACTGATGATTCATTTCATTCCCTCCCCCAGCACCAATCTTCAATTTTGGAGGAAGAAAAGAAACGGTTCGCCCCAAGATCATAGCAAACAGCAAAATAGCACTGTTTCCCCTTGTTCTCATAATGTTTTCCCATTATTTTAACACAAAACTGAAAAGAAATCAAAGTATCAGATTATATGTCAGAACCCCATCACTGTATTTCCTTTCTCTTATTGGACAAAGCTCATGAGCTAATAGGAAAGAGTAACAAACAGAACAAACTGAAACACCACCAGACATCAGTAGAGACCAAGGATTTGAAATGGGGTTAGGCGGGATGATAAAAAATTAGAGTTTGGAGCGGGAAGGTAGGAAAAGGGGAGGAGCAATCTGTACAGAAGTTGAACAACATGAGAGGTTATGATCAAAAAAGCAGTGTTTATTTAATATATGTATATATATCTTGCTGCATTACTTTCCTTTACAACAAAATGAAAAAGAACACAAACAATTAAAAAAATTAAATAACAGCTGCACACTAGATAATGTGGGAAGATAGTTATGGGGACACAGACATATGATCTGATATTTTGATTTATTTTCAGTTTTGTGCGAAAAGAAACGAAAAAACGATGAGAACAAGGAGAAAAAGTGCTATTTTGCTGTTTGCTATGATCTTGAGGCGACCCATTTATTTCCTCCCTTCTAAATTGAAGATTGGTGCTGGGGTAGGAGATGAAATGAATCATAAAGTTAAATTTCAGATACCGTAAAGTCGGGTTACTTGGACCCTAGGGGGTTACTTGAGCCCATTACAGTAAAATGATAAAATCTAGGTTTGGTACTTATTAGTTGAAGACTTGCACGTAGTTCCTCGTTTCTCCTCTAGGTAGAAGCACTCTGCAGTCTTTTATGCTAGTACCAAACCCAGATTTTATCATTTTACTGTGGGCTCTTTACTTGGACCCACAAGGAGTAACCTCCTTGTGGGTCCAAGTAACCCGACTTTACGGTATTGAATGGAAGTACACTTTGAAGTTTGGATCGAAAAGAAACATTTCGTCTGAAAAACAATAGATATACCTAGGGTGAAAATAATCCTCAATTCCATCCCGAGGTTGGACGTCATTTTAGTATAGTGTGAATGGTATATTTGGGTGGGGAGGGAGATACTTCGTCTAGTTATAAGGGAACCCATTTACCAACTTTAAATGAGTTTACTATTCATTTTGTATCAAAGAGTTTTTTTAAAAAACATTTTGAACAGTTTTGAAAAAAAAAAAGAGTGGTTGTGCGGGGGAGGGAGGGGGGATGAACCTGACATCTATAAACTCATGCCAGCTCACTTTAAACATATTCATGTTTATTTACTACTTTTTAGACCATCACAAGCCAGACAACTTAGTATTTAAATAAATATAATCTAAAAAATATCATTTTTTTCCTATACAGTTTTATTCAAAAATTCAAAAAAATATGATCCCATTAAGATCCCAATCTAAAAATTGGTACAAACATAGATAAAATACACAAGAATTTTTGAGAATTTTTTGAAAAAAATTCATTATATGTTTTTTGAGAAATTTAAATTTGAAATTTAAATTTCATTTTTTGAAAAAGAAAATTTTTGTCAAATTAGTCATGTTGCATATCAGATTAAGCGGCAACTAACGTACTTTAAAATGCCATTTACCAAATCGTTCTATCTATATTTGGTGCCGAGTTATGGTCCCTTTTATCTGCCCTTATCTATGGAAAAACGAGGGTTTTTCCAAAGTTCAAAGTCTCATAAATGAAAAAATAATAGAGATAAAAATCTAAAAATTGAGACTTTTAATTACCTCAAGGGGTACAATTGATGAGCCAAATGTGAAAGAAATACAAAAATGTAAGGTAAAATTTTTCTCAGATTTTGGATCACTTGACGTGGAATGACCGTGGAATGAATTATTTAAATTTACCTCTTTCTTATCATTATTCTTACTTTTGCTAATTCACTTGAAAATTGTTTAATTTTGCTTCGTACGTGGTTTAAGCACTGCACGTATACTAATAGATTTGAGGATTCAAAAGACAAGTAGTAAAAGCCCAGAATACAGATACTTAAATAAAAAAAGCACTCGTCTTTGTTTAATCACGCCCGAACAAAAATTACAATATACATTCTTAACATGCAGCCGCAGCCAAAATTCTAAGAAAAATGAGCAACTGGCAAAGCGCCACGATGTTAGCTGCCAAAATACATCATAGACTTAGATTCTGACTTTATTCTGATAATTTGTCTTAAGATATATCAATAGTCAGCGCTGGTTAAAAACGTCGTCGGTCTTAGGACTTCCAGTCACATCTTGATAGGAGGAAAATTCTGGGAACATGGAATAAAAGCTTTAAATTATGAACTATTTTCAAAAACAAAGATTTGGGCAATGAAAAATGACAAAATATTTTCACTACTTGAAACTTTCAATTAATCAATAAATGTGGGGGAGGGGCAGTTACCATTAAATGAAAAATACTTTTTACTAAAGAAACGTTTTTGCAAGCATCTTTTCTAATACATAAGTATTCACTTATGTAAAAAGATGACGAAACCTAATACATTCTTAAGAAGTATTGAACATGGCCTCAGTGACTCAGAGGTTGAAGTGTCGCCTCAAAAGCAAAAGGTCGCAGCTTCGATTCCTGCCAGTGTTCTAGATGTTATTTCTTCTATTTGTACTGTAAATCTTTCTTGTGTTGTCTTAAATGTTAATAAAGAAGTCTCAAATGTAAATAAAGAAGGCCAACCCCTTGAGGCAATGACACCCAAAAATTCATAGTACTTACTAATTAGCTATGACACGTCAACAGCAACAAATATTGAACTGTTGCTTATTTATTTAAAATAAAATACAATCAAATTCAAATTTTTTTATACAGGAGGAACATACTAATTGTCTATATACTTAACTTGTCTCCCAATTTGGTAAAAATTTATCGATATTTTTTCCAATGATACTGCTGGGAGTAATTTAAATAGATTAGGTCCATAAGCGCAAATGAGTAGTATTTGCAAATGACTAAAGTTTGTGTTGAAGTTGTTATGTTGAAGTTTTAAATTATATGCTCATTTTTCTGCTCTTATTACCATGGTAATTACGTAATGAGCATTAAGAGATATTTGCATATTTGGTAAAGAAAACACTTCCGGTTGGATACCTCTAAAGCAGTATTTGGTTAATGGCAGTATGCAAGCTGGCACAAAGCGATCAATTAAATGTACGGAAACAGAATAACAATGAAGTTAGACTAGTCTCAATGGTTATAATTCATTTTCCTCACGTATGAGATAAGCATAAAAATACCGGAATAATTTTTTATTTTTAATTTTCTAATACATCTCCTATGTTTGAAATGTTAGAAAAGTGTTCTGCATTAATGACGTCTGCACTTAAGTGTTTGGCAAAAGCGTCATAAATGATGGAATGCATGCATGCAATTTGTTTGAATAACCTTCAAGTTGTCACTGTCAATTATGCAATATTGTGACAGCCAAGTTTGCATTTTTTGAGCAAAATAAGTTTACATTATTCTTTCTTACTTTATATTGTTTAAATATACGGGGTCATGGACTTTTTTCTGTGAAGGAACTTGGTTTATCTTTTTTTTTTAATTAAAACGACTGTATTACTACATGGATTTCCTTTAAAAACCATAAAGACGAACTCATGTTTCTTTACTGTACAGGGAAAATGGCCACAGGTGGTTTGATATTTTTTTGGGGGAGTTTACCAATGATGACGTACTTATCGAAATGGACGTCATAAGCTTAAGTTTTCGCAAATAATAAAACTAACGTCAACATAGAGATACACCATCAATGTGTTAGGTTACAAAATTAAGAAGCTCGCCATGATACTTCAGTCATATTTCAAGGTTGTAAAAAATGACGTAAAACTGAAGCGTAAACAATTAGCACTACTGAAATTACAGTACTTATTGACCTGGAAAGCAAAACGGTAAAAAACTGAAACATTATTTTCGGATTCCAATGAATGAATAAATGTAAGCCTTAAACATATATAAATGATACCCTGATGCATTTTGCCGCAAGAGTACACGAATCGGCATTATGAAATAGGTAAAAGAAATGTTATCAATAGTGAAACTTAACTTAAATACTTCCGTGAGTAAAGAACCATTTAAGATAGAATTATAATGCCAATAAAATTTTTAAAGACCTGCATTGCTTGGTTAAAGAAAGAACATGGAATAGTGTGAAAGCGTTCGATTATTTGCTTCAGCCTGTAACATGTATGAACAAGATGTAATACAGTTTTATCGTTTGTCTGGTATAACATTGAATATGGAGCAGCGTGAGTAAACTTTTAGAAACATTATGGTTTTTTACTTGGTAGTATTTCATGTCTCCTGTCTACACGTTATTTAGTAGAAAATGATAAATTGTTTAATTTAAACTTTAAAAAAATCTCAAATATTGTAGCTTACTTTGGTTAACTTATCTTGCTAGAATGCAAGTCGATAAAATTTTTGACACCTTTTTATTTACTTATAAAGCATTTAAGTATAGATAACGCAATTTCTCGAAAACTTAAACACATTTACATAAAATTGATTTATCTGACTGACGAGGGCAGCTGGTAGTGTTGATGGCTGTTCACACAAAGTAGCTACGAACGTACAAAAGAAATAATAAATTATCGAATTATTTTCTTTTCTTCTTGCAGTATTTATTATCACATCCGAAAGCCAAGACTTTTTGTAAAAAATAAGCAAATGAAGAAAGTTTCAAGTAATAATGTACGTTCATTTGAATCAAGGTAGCGCTCATACACATTTTTCCCAAAGCCAAAAGCTATTTGTTTGTCAGTGGAAGAGTTTTCTAAAAGCTCTCTTGAAACAAACTCTCTTGATTTGACGATGAAAATATCGGAAAATATTCCCACTACTGGCATTAATATTTTTCTCTCAACTAATCTAAGAAAGCAGTCGTAAAATGTAAAAATCGATGTTTACGCTGAGTGTTACTTCCGGGAAAACATTTCAGAAAATTGTTCAAGAGATATAAAGACATATGAAAACTGCTTTGGCATGTACTGGATTGTTTCTTATTTTAAATATGACACAAAGAGTTTCGTAATTTTAAACCCAGTCTTTTGAAATATTCCTAACAGCTTGTTTTACTGATTGTCAACTTAATGAGACGCTATCTGCATCTTGAAATTGAGATTCGCTGCGCATAAACGGTTTAGCAAACGCCATGTAAAGATATGTGTGACACATATTTTTTTTTCTTTACCAATAACTGTTCACAGCTTTAATTAAAACTTTTCATACTGTATAATCTACAACTGTATAATCTACACGCTTTAATACATTCTTATGTCAGAGAATATTATTTTGAAATTCAAAGAACTTTTTTAATTAGTTAGAAGAATTTTGCTCGTTTTAAGATACATGTTGTTTGTTTATAAAAGAAAACACGTAAAATGTCATGATTCAGGCTATCTTTTAAAATGAATTAGAAGGTAATTTCGCACCTTAATTAATTATGTAAATTAAAATAACTTTTGTTAACTTAGTTCATTTAAATTATAGTTTTTGTTTAATCTTCAAATTCATCATTTTTTTTCATCAAAAGTCATATGCAGTTTTTACCACTTTTTACTTATTTATGTTGTTATGTTATTTTAACCAAAAATGGGTCGTTAGGCATCTACCTGTTTATGCATTTTTTAGGGGAAAACAGATCACTTTACATTATACTGCTGCAAAGAATCCCGGCAGGATTTTTTCTTTGTCAAAATGTTCTTTTTTTCCCTTTAACTCACCGCTATTTTCAAACTTGAGTAGACACAAAATTGAGAAAACTAAACCGTGAGGTCTTCGGTTGCCAATACTATACCGTTGTGGGTAGGTAAACGGCAATAGTAAAATGTTTGAATTGGCTATTCTTTTCATGTTTTATTTTCAGAGGATTCTAAATAAGTAATTTTTACAGTAAATCAGAAGTGAAAGAAATGACAAAATGCAAAAAAATTACAGATATTGTTGTTTTCTTTCCCAAAGCACTACGTGAGTATATTCTAGAAAATCGTCTCTTCATTTATTAATCAGGAAGAAACATTTAATAGTAAAAATACTAATAAAATTATCAAATTCGGAAAAGTTTAGAGCAATTTAGTTTATGAATATGCCCTAAAAATTGTTTCAGACATCCACTAAATATCTAACGAGATACAGAAAGGAAAAAAAATATTTACAAACTGATAACAATTTCGATGCCAAAAATGGAATTAAATCAGCAATTTTCAAAAAAATTACAATAGCAAAATGAAATAAAAGCAATAGAGATTTTCATCGAGTGAAAAAAAGAGCTTTGTTAATACTGCAGATAAAAATTACAACAGTGCCAATTATTAAAAAAAAAAAAAACATCCGAGAAATCCTTGCCATTGATCAAGCAAAAGAATGGAATTCAATAGCAGTTGCGCAAGCTTTCAACTGCCTTAGTCATCCAGCACAAATCCAAACTCCCGGAAAAGAATGAAAAAGACCACGAAATATTTTCTCTGTACTTGGATTTGGGATTCCCTGAATGTCAGCAATGGTAATTTTCTTTCATAAGCAGAAAGAAATGATTACAACTTCTAACATGAAAAATGAATACTGCGTGCTTCGAAGATTTTTTATTTGAAGTGATTTGCTTAGTTTTGGAGGGAAAGCATTCACAAATTTAAGACTCATAAGATTTGGTTTGTGTACAATTTTAAGATGCTCAAAACATACATTTAAAATTTTATGAAGTTGCTAATCGTACAAAAGTAAGGAGATGCTTCTGTGGCCATATTCTGTATGTTTATAACAGTAGAGGAAAAAGCTTTCACAGACATATGTGCCGAAATGCTTTGTAGCAAAATAAGGGATTACTTCCGCATCAATATAACAGAAATATTCTTAGTAGGGGTGCGACATCGAAGGCAAAACATCGATGTTTCAAGACATCGATGTTTCGAAATTTAGACATCGATGGTATTGATACATCGACAAAAAAACATCGATGTTTTGAAACATCGATGTTTCAAAACATCGATATTTTTTTATAAAAATTACTGACACATTTAAATGTACAGTAATACAGTAACTCCCCAATACATTTCGCTTCTTTATCACTCAATTAGATTTATCTTTTCTCTGCTAGAAAACATCAACCGTATGATATCGATGTCAATGATAGAAAGCTTTTTAGTGAGATTAGACTGAGTGAGCAACTGTTGATTAACTGTATACCTTTCATTTATCGCATATTTTTATGAAACTTTTTTTGTTGAAATGTAAAACGACACCGCTATCGAAAAAAAATTCTAAAGCAAAACAAAAACAACGACGTTTAAAAATCGTTGACCGTAAATCATCGGTAATTTAAAAAAAAACTATTTCAAAGCGAAAGATATTGTAACTGTTAAAGATGAATCTGTTTTATTGCATATTTTTATTGCTTTTTCTGAAGTGTAAACAGACATCGAAAGAAAAAAAAAAAAAACATCGAACGCGAAACAGTGATCATCAAAAGACATCGACCTTAAAACGTCGATGGTAACTATCAAAAACGTCTTCTAACGAGATTTATAGTTTAACGGCACGGCTGATTAACGATATAACTTTTGACCGCATACCTTGATGATTTTTTTTTTTTTTTTGCTGAAACATAAAACATTCACATAAATAATAATGAAATTTAAAAAAAATGGCGAAAACAAATTTGAAATGTTTTAGAAACATCGAGAGCAAAACATCAAAAAAAATCATAGAAAATGTTTCCTAATGAGATTATTACTGAAACTTCTTATTAAGGATGGAAACTTCTCAATACGTCTGCATATCGCATCTTTTTATCAAGCTGTTTTTGCTGAATTATAAAACATCGACATCGGAAAAATCATCGAACCCAAAACATCGATTTTGGCAAAACATCGACCCTCAAACATCGATGTTAAAAACATCGATGTTTTAGCAAAAACATCGATGTTTCCAAAACATCGACATCGATGTCGCAGCCCTAATTCTTAGCATGCATTGGTCGATCTATTGTTGCCTATTTTTTCATGAATTTTATGCTTAGATTTATAGAGCAATGATTGCCTAATTTTGCATTGTATTTTCTTTCCTTTCCAGTACAACTTCTCTCCTATTAAGTTGTACTGGAATTTCATCTACTACATAGTACATTTATAAAAGAATCTCTTGCGATGTTGCGAAGACTCAATTGAGGTATGTTTCAGCATAAAATTTAAATCATTTTATTCTTCTCTATTAAATTAGAAGGATAATTTACCATTGTCAAAGAATGGCTCAAAACTTTCAGTGCAAACATTTTTGGTTGTGTGCCACAGTTGTCGTTATTCTCATCTCCCTATGTCATCTCTTGTTACTTCAAAAAGCTCATCCTGCAGTGAGATCTGAGTTGTGAGTTTAATAATTTTTCCTCTGAAAAAGGGATCTGGATTAAATTTAAAAAATGTCCCAGTGTCTCAAACTTGCTTGTTAGCAAGCCAAAATGTAGTTGTTTGTATGTTATGTGCTATCTCAGGGGTTTGGATCTTGAAAGAGGGGAAAATGTTATGTTTGCATTGTCGCATTAACGTAAAATCAAAACTCATGAGTGTTAAACAAAATGGACGTCAAATCTTAAACTATGTATAATCAAAGCCTGGTAAAAGAAACCGGCGTATAATGAAGATCTACTGTTTTTGTTGGTAGAAATAAAGTATTCACAGTTAATACTTTGCCCTTTTCTTTTGTCCATAAATCCTGGATGTAGATGATACTAAAATGCATGGATTGATGATTTTTCTCAACCATGCGACTGCCATGTATCTCTCTTTCTCCAACTTCAGATATTTTTAACGACTTCTGTGATTTTATTTTTTTCTCAAAAAATATTCGGTGCATTTTTACTGCATTATTATCACCAACCTGTTGAACATCTACTTCTTCAATGAAAAGCAGATCAATTTTCGTGATTGTCTAAAACATTCAAGAGATAACGCAGTTTAACACTAGGATTAGTTAATATTAATTACATCAGTTCTTCAAACCAGTAAAAATACAATAGTGTTAAATACCTAAGAACTAAGACAGTTTTTTTTCTCACTTTCTTATAAAACGATTTGCCGTAGATATTACTTCATAATAATCAATTCCTAACTATTAAATACGAAACATTTACCAACCATGAAACGCAGCAAAATGTAACCGAACCTTAAAATCAGTAAAGTGTTTTCGCTTCTGAAACGACTTAATAAAATATTTATCTTTCAGGACTGTTATGAAAAACGCATTTTGATCCATTAAAACTTTTATTGATGTTGCTCTTTACAGAACTCGTACTATTTTCTCCATATTTTATGAGCAATTTTGAAGGATAGATATTTATTTATTTATTTTTCCGTTCTCTCCTGCATACAATGTTTCAAACTCAGCATAATATGATCTATACATACATATTTTTTAAAATAAAATTGTTGTGACGCCGGTAGCCATCAAAAAACATAAAACCACTGTTTCAGCTTTTAGTATAAAAATTTACTGTCTCTGTACGTGCTAGGCATTATGGAGCTACATTATTGATCGCGTGCAACGGAAAAAACCTTTTCACTGTTTAAAAAATGTTAGTGATAACTGAAAAAGAGAAAGCGTCTGCTGTTCGAGTTTCGAATGGATTCTATGCGGAGTTTGAGTAAAACTTATAGGGAAAGCAACAAATGCTTTAAACATCTGAATAAACAATATTTAAAAGTATTACGTAGTCGCCCAGAGAAACACACAAACCAGTCTTTAAAGAAAGTACATATGATAGAAAAATATAATGTGATTTATCATCTAAGTGAAAACATTTTTCCTTTAATCTCAGCTAACTTTTACAAATTACATAAATTCAAAATATTTAAATTTTTAGCCCCATCCAACAATTTAGCTAAGGAACTTTCAAGAAATCTGTCGAAGAAGTAGCTTTTTTGATAGATACGAACAATTAAAAATGGCTATGTTAAGTAAATTATAATTTTTTCGCTTCTTAAAAATCTAATTAATATGAAATTTTAAAATTTCATAGGAACAATCTTTAGGAGTTATGTTAAGTGAAAAAAATTTTTAGCAAAATTTATCTTCAGGAGACATTTTTTGGCTAGTATTCAATGGTAAAGAAAAGTAATCAAGGAACTGATCATCGCCGAATGTTTTTCTTTTTTTTTTAATCTGTCTTTTGACAATATGCGCTGCTCCAATGAGCAGTCTGAGTTATTTTCAAGTTAATTGAAAAACTATCCGTCGTTATTTAAACTGTAATTCTTGTAATACAAATATGTTTTAGTTTGTTATATGGGAAAATAAAAATGTATTTTTAACTCTAAAGAGATAGAAATAAAAGATCGGTTATAAGTTGCAGAATTTGAGTTCCATTAGTATTTTGACTTTTTAAAGTAGTTAAAAGTATATTTTTTTTTTTAAGTAATCCTTTCACATTAACTTCACAACGTAATTCATTGAAAGATTCCAAAAATCCTAATAATCCTAAATATTTATTTCCTCTATGACAACGTTTTGTCAATTATTATTATTTGATGCAGGTAACAGTTTCCTTCTTTTTTTCCAGAATTTTTTCTCTTATCTGTATTTGTACGGCTAGGTGTAACTTTAAAATTTAATAATTCAAATTTTTATACCCAATCTTTCCGTCGTTTTAGCTATTGTTGTGCACAAAAATGTATGCACTGTGACTAGGACTGAATTTCTGACAGAAAAAATGCATAAATAGTTGTCACAAAGTTACAAAAATTCATCTAAACTGGAAAATAGCTGCAAGAGCTCGTAAGATTTCATGGATATTAAGCCCTGACTGTGACCTGAAAATTGAGAATGGGTAGATTTAACTCGTAACGATCAGTTTATTTAATGGCGACATAACATTTCAAAATTTCGCAACAAATACCAGACGTTTTCAAGCAAACTTTAAACTTATTTTTGCAAACCACTTGTTATTTGAATTCAGTTTGGAGCTAAACATTAAATTTATTAACATATGTGTATTAAAGAAGATAGTCATTCATGCACTATCTTCTTTGTTATTGTAAACTCTATTGACTAATACATAGTATATATTTTTAATGTTAATGAATATAGTGATCTCTCATCATTTGCAAATCTAGTGCATTTTCCCAAGAAGTGGTATCATTCTTTCATGGAGCAGCGGGTAGTCATTATAATTAAAACGTTAATGTTTAGTTTCCAAAATTAGATGACGGCATATTGTCCTTTACGAAGCAAAACTGCACAAGGAATTAAATTTAGCTGAGAGGGTTCACTGGTTAAGTGGACATTCATGAGGTATTTAACATGCGGAGTAATCATATGATATCGACACGGACGGTTTTCTGCATCTGGAAAGTATACCAACTGGAGCCGGGGTTCGAACTCGAAACTCTCAGCATAAAATGACCTATTAGGACATAAAAAAAAGAAGCTATTAAGGGGAAGCTACATCCTTCGAGTCATCGATTTAGCTATAACTTGGTATGTTGAAATAGACTTGCTGAAAGAGACCTCAGGTTCGCAACTTAGAAATAAGAGGAAAATAGCTTTCGAAAATGTTAATCTCACCATTTCTCCATAGTCCGAACATACGATCTTGAAGTTTTTGCATCAAAATAGGCAGCTTGTAAGTTTTTATGCAGAGTAATTTTACAGAAACATTTATTGATCAACATAATTAATTGTAAATAATAACACTGCGAAATTGCCATTATTGCAAGCAAAATTGCCAGTTTGGACAAATGATGAGATTTACTTTTTCAACAGCAATTTCTCCCTTATTTCTGAGTTGTTCACTTTAGGCCTCTAGATATATACTGCACAAGCAAGTGACTCTAAGGGTGTAAGCACCCGGCACCCATTGTTAACAAAAAAATCAAAAACTAAGAGATAAGCGGCTTCATAACACTCAAATACAAAAAAAAAATGTGCTGAACTTCTCTGGAACCTTAAAAGCTTTGCCAAATTTTCAGCTGAATTAATTAGTATATTTCAGCATTTTTTTTTTATTCTCTTGTTTTTCTCTTATTTTTTCATATGTGTATACTTGTGTGTATATAGGTATGTAGTAGGGTGTATCGAAAAAAAACTTTTTTTCGAAATTCAATTTACTAAGTTGATAAACAGTTGCCCCTACCTACCCACATATTTCACAAAAAAATTTAGTCTAATCAAAAATTGTTTAGGTGGAATCCTGGGTCGTTGAACATAAGTCATTTGAGAGAAAATTTATTCTGAATGTATCAATAACAAAGTTGTCTGTTGCTAAAAGTATAACAGTATACGATAGGTTCTCATCGAAAATGAAGCAATCATTTGATATGATGTTAGAAAAATACGTTTACGCTCAAGGACTACGTTACGCTAAAGGACGCTATCGAGTCCTTTACATATATTTTTTTGAATTACTTTCCATTTTAATATACTTGTTTTGCTCATTTATTTACGTCAGATTTTTTTTCTGTATGTAAAATACTTACAAGTACTCTTTTGTCAATACTAACTTAATGTTTGTTGCTAAAGAGTAGAAATATATTTAACTGAAGTATAAACAGTAAATTTTTCTCAAAGAGGCAAAAAAAAAGTGCGAAGTTGCTTCGAAAAAAGGTTCAAAAAACAATGAAAAGGATAAACCTCAACCGAAAAAGTACTTCAACAATACTACAAAGAGTTTAGTTTTCCTTTGGGGTTCTGACCATAAAATTTCGTGCATTAAAAACTAAACAAAAAGAAAAAGGAAGCATAAAAAATAGAATAAAAAGTAAAATGGTATTTGCCGGCGCTGCTTTTTTTTCTTTCTTTCTTTTGTTTCTTTTTTTTTTTTTTTGAGTTTTATCCCTCTCTTTTCTATGAATTACGAAGTATCAATGCATAGCTTCATATTGCTTTTATTGCTACTTTCATTTGAAAAGTTGTGTTACAGAGAATTAAATTTAAAATAAACTTTAACGCATCCAGCTTGTGAAAAATTCCAATGGATGAATATTATATAGAATAAATAGTTTTGATTGTTGTTATTATAGGGAATAATTATTTTAAGAAGCTAAAAAAGACACACTATAAACTGTTTTGCATTGCGGTTTGAAAGATTAAGTTATTTTTCTTATTTTATTAGAACATTTAAAATTCAAAATAGGAAGAGGAAACATAGACAATTACACTGAAGGGTTTTCTTTGTTTTTATTGTCAACTAACTTAAAGGTTATACAGAACTCGGGTTTTAAAAATGATTTCTTAGGAAATTTAATATTAAAAAATTATCACCAATAGAAGTGGGTTTTTTTCCTGCAACAAAGAATAATTCAGTGAATAAATTGTGATTAAAAATGAAAAAAGCAATCCACCCTTCAAAATATTACGAATTAAAATCCTTCAATATTATAAAATGTATCGTTTATAAAAAAATAGTCGATATAATATTGCATCCATAATGACGCAATAATTAATCTCAAACTTAAAGTACTAACTCAGTATCGATAGTTGTTCAAGTCCGTTACGGTTATTTGTAAATGTTTATGCATAAAAGGAGCTGTAGTAACTGAATAAATTTTTTAATTAAATTATTTTTGGTTTTTTGTTGTTGTTTTGGGCTTTTTGTTGCTATAACATGTTTTTTGTTTAAAACACGAAACGATTTCTGTTCATTCAAACTAACCAGGAGACCGTAGGATAAAGTAATAATGACAGAAAATTAAATCGAAGCAATCGAAAGAACTTTATATAATATGTATCTGGACGCATCACTTATTTGCCCTCGAGACTCCGTTATCGGATATGAGAGCTCTGAAAGTGTGCAGAAAATGTTTAGCAAATTAGCCTAATTTAACGACTTTTTTGTTTTGAAACAAACGTTATTGGACAAAAGGACTTTTTTTTCAATATTTTCTCTAGAAATCACTCATTCACAATCTACTATCTTATATTATAATATATACATTTAGTTTTATTATAAACAAAGAAAATCCCTGTAATGTTTTTTTTTCCTTCGAAAAAGATATTTTCTCAGATAAGAAAGCTGTTTCTTTTCTCAGTTTAGGTTCTTATTTTCTTCCTTTATTCCTAAATGATGGGTCTCCTTAACTTATATTCCATTAAACTCGATAAATGAGTCCATTAAAATGGATGAATGGATGATTTTGAACTCTCAGGAAGCCTGAATCTCTCGGCGATCTCTTCAGTTTTTCATTAAACTTCATTCTTCAACTTTAGTCTTCCTATCAGCCATCATTGGCTCGTTTGAACAAGGAAACGAAATCTTTAATTCGGGTAATGGAATGAGGTAAGATACGACACTCCTTCTAAATTACCAGAATTAGAAATTCGTTCAGATCGTAAGAAATCGGACTTCTGAAAATGATCAAATGCAGCAAAATGGTAGGGCGATCTTCTTCCTTTTTTATTTTCTCGACCAAGATCATTTGATGAAATAGTAATGAATGCTTCAATCATTTAGAAGGAATTCGTTCCCATCCTTTCTTGAATAGCTAATGTGTAGCGCCTTTAAAGTAATTTCGTTTTGTTAAAAACTCTTCCACTCATTAATGTTGCAGAAATATATGAGGAAAAAAATTAGTAATTTGTTTTTGGTGTAAATAATACACAGTTCTCTACTTTTGATCTTTTTTTTCTAAGTTTTTGGTGAACATTAGCCAATTTCTACTTATTTGACAATATTAATTTATCAAATCAAAAATTTATTACTCAGCTAAACATTAGGGTTTTTTCCCTTCTCAAAATTTATTCGCTTTACATGGTTGACATTTTTAGTCACTTAACATAAAATTACATTTTGATTAGCAATTTTTTTTAATTATAATATTCTATGTTATTAGGAGTTAGGTTTTAAATACTTATCTCTTGCTGATATATAAGGTAAAGATTGATAACGTACTACCTTGACAGACCATTAGCGTATCCAGGAATTGATTTTGGGGGGTGCACATCGAGCATCGACACTGTGATGAGAAAGGAAAAAAATCAAGAAATATGGTGAAATTTTAAAAACGCAGTATTTTGATTTAATTTTTTCTATTGAACGTTGCTCAAAGATTTTTTTTTTCACAAAAATGAATATCTTGCAAGAACAATAAGGCGCGGGTACATCGCTCATTTTCCTCTTACATTTCCACAATTACAGAATAACAATTAGTTTTGCTTCTTATTGTCGAAAACAGAAAATAATATGACAATATTTCAGTGTCCATAAAGTATTTTTCATTGAAAAAACCCGAAGCATATTTACATGAAGGTTACATGTTTTTTCAAAATTCGGTGCCACCATTTTTTAGTCTTACAAAATCTTGGGGGGTGCATTGGTCCCTTGGCACCCCCCCTGGATACGCCACTGTGACAGACGTCAAGGTAGTTACGTGACAGACGTAGGTTACCTTGACAGACGTATGTAACACTTTTACTATACTTTACGAATATCTAAATTTAACACAATTACCATGATCTCACTTAAAGCGTCTATGTCTTTAGATTTTAGTATACTATTATGGATGATTTGACAACAAATACTAACTACTCCAGCTACAGGACCCTATGGTTTGGGGACTACAGTCCGAGCAAACTCATAATTGAGTAGGTTAAATGTTTAAACTTCTTTATTTTTAAATTTCTTATTAAATACTCATATAAAATATTACTGCAGATTTTTTTTTTCAAAAATTAAAAGAAATTGTCAGAATATATGTCGAATGTTTTAAAAAAAGAAGGCCATATAATTTGCTCATGTAATTCGCTCGCATGTGATTGTTTTAACAAAAGCAAATTGGAGTAAACGCTGCTTTTAAGTTTACTCCAACGTAAAAAAATCGTTATTTTTCCATCGCTGTAGGTGAACGTACAACTTTTTTAAGTGATAATACAAGAAACTTAGTGCAATTCATTACCAATAAAATTACCAACTTTTTAATGATCTTAAACTCTATAGCTTGAAAAAATAAAAAAAACTAATATAATTAAATATAAATCTCAATTGTTAATGATACTTTCAGTTAAAAATATAATACGCAAGCAAATAACAAAATTATGCAAAACACTAAAAATAAAAGCTAAATATTTCGCTGCAGTTCATGTATAAGCAATTGTTTCAACAAAAGTAATTCGAATAGATTAATTAAAATTTATTCCTTTAAAATAAATAAGCCTTAACTATGTTGAATAGAAATTTATATCTTTTGCCGAGCCTAAGGCTCTTTTCTGCATTCGCTTAATTGCGATCGTATTTTATTCGTAGAAAATAAATGGCATCGCTTTAATATCCGATTCCTTTACTTTTCGAAAGCATGAAATTAAATTTATTAAAACTTTATTCTCGATTTTCTCGTTATTTTTCTTATAAATGAGCCCTTATGAACTATACTCTGATTAATTGTTGTACTAAGATCAAATTTGTAAAAATATATTTTTATCTTATCTTCAAGATTCAAAGCTCAAACAAAATACAAGTGATTATTTTTTCTGTTCAATTTATACAAAAAAGAAAAACGTCACGTCCAATTTGACTTTAATATCGAAAGAAAAAATCCAAGAACGCATAGCATAATCATCATAAACGAATTATAGTAATGACCGTCACACAGTTAGCAGCCGGCGTCAAGTAATTATTTTAACGACCAGAGAGTGAGGATTATATTTTAATACTTGATACACTTAAAGCATATCTTAAGACTTAGGAAAATGTGAGGGTGAAATGAGAGCTTTATGAGAGGCCATAAAACCTCTCCAGTTCTGTAAGGAGCGATATTGTACATGTACCAAAGGAGGCTGAGGTAAATAGTTGCCTTACGACAATGGCACGCTGTAAGCAGATGAAGGTGAACGTTACAGAATTGTTTTCGATGATAATTATGGGTGAAATTGCTTTCCATTAAGGTCAGATGTTATGAAAAGAACCAAGTTGTTTATGTCTAAATAGTTGTGTTGACATTCAAATGTAATAGTATTTTTGGTAAATGGATTCGGTGTGTTTCTGATTAACTGAATAGAAGCTGTCCAAAAACAAGTTTTTCCCACCTCTTAATGCGTTTATGAATGCATTGCCGTTAATTACGAATTTAGTGATTATCATGTTAATATTATTTCTCCTACAAGAATTTCAAGACTTTAACGTACCATCCGAAGATATTTCTACCATTACACTGTTAAAAATGAATGTTGTTTTTACAGTATAATACAGCTGATTTTATAGAAACAAACTAAAAATGGCTAATTTTACAGTTAATATACAGTTACTATACAGTATACAGTACTATAAAATTGTCAATTTTACAGCAATAAACTGTAAAATTGCTAATTTTAATTTATTACCGTGCATTTTACAGTTTTAAACTAGAATGTCAGCTGCCAGTATTATACCGTTTTTACAGTATAACACAGATAAGTTTTACGGCAATAAACTGTAAAATTGCTGGTTTTACAGTTTATTACTGTGCATTTTACAGTTTTAAATTGGAACCTCAGCTGCCAGTACTATACTGTAAAAACAATAGTTTATTTTTCGCAGTGTATATAGTTAAAAAACAATTTTTTTCTGCACTGTAGCTTTCGTACTGTTAAATATGTTTTTTCATTCACAAGAAAAATAATGCCTTGCGCATTCAAAAAGTTAGTATGAATTAGCAATTAAAACTGATGATCATTTTGCTTTCATTTGCATTTTATTGCAAAAAACTCTGGATGCCTTAAATTACTTTTCGACTCATGGCACTAATTACAACATAACAGCTTTATTAAAATTGGTCGACGTGACCAGAACCAGTTCTGGAAGTTTACCTTCAACTCATTATCACTTCTAGCCTACTAGAAATTTCTTGAAATAAGAAGTGAACTGAAAGTATGATGGAGCTACGTCCGAAACATTGGCTCACAGCAAAATGAATTTAGCAGTGTCCGGTCTCCTACTATCCGTCATTGTTATTTTCACTCATCTTGCTGTCTTACAGTTTCTCTACTTTAGCGAATTTCCGTGGGTTAAGCACTTGTGGCGTTCAAAACGGCTGTTACTTCACAGCTAGTTAACCATAGAACTGTTTATAGTTTTTGTTTGGACTTTCAAGCTCTGTGACTTAATTAAATTATGAGTCAAATTACTTTTCATTTTTGACTCTAAGGTTCCTCAGAAATTTGAAGCACATACTGATGGAGTATTAAAACTACCGTAAAGTCAGGTTACTTGGACCCTAAGGGGTTACTTGAGCCCATTACAGTAAACTGATAAAATCTAGGTTTGGTACTTATTAGTTGAAAGACTTGCACGTAGTTCCTCATTTCTCCTCTAGGTAGAAGCACTCTGCAGTCTCTAATGCTAGTACCAAACCCAGATTTTATCATTTTACAGTGAGCTCAAGTAACCTCCTTGTGGGTCCAAGTAACCCGACTTTACGGTATCCCAATTCTTTTACAAAGGAAATTCTTAAAAAATGATTTCAACAGTTATATTTCTATATCTTATTAGATTTCGATAACAATTCAAATTTTATAACTTTAAGCATAATAGCCCAGAGCCTATAGTATCCTGTAAAATATAGAGGAATAAAAATGACGTTAATTTATCTTAATGTTTGAATCAACGAATTTAGTATTTAAAAAATATTTTTGGAAAAAAAAATAGAACCGACTTCAGTTGGAAATTGCTCTAAAAAGTAAAAAATAATTTTTTTCTTTGAACACCATCGAAACTACTTTTAAACATAAGTTTTGAAGTCGGCGCAAAAACGATCGGTAAAATGATATTTAACCATATTTTGCCAACATTTTTTCAAAAAAACCATTGAAAATTAAAAGCAGAATATTTGTACCATTAAACGAATGTGTGGTAATCAATGAAATGAATCCATTAAAATTTATATTTATAGTTGAATTGTAGTTGCGTATGATTCTATACATTGTTTTTGCGCCGACTTCAAAACTTATGTTTAAAAGTAGTTTCGATGGTGTTCAAAGAAAACATTTTCAAACAACATTTTTTCAAAAAAACCATTGAAAATTAAAAGCAGAATATTTGTACCATTAAACGAATGTGTGGTAATCAATGAAATGAATCCATTAAAATTTATATTTATAGTTGAATTGTAGTTGCGTATGATTCTATACATTGTTTTTGCGCCGACTTCAAAACTTATGTTTAAAAGTAGTTTCGATGGTGTTCAAAGAAAAAAATTATTTTTTACTTTTTAGAGCAATTTCCAACTGAAGTCGGTTCTATTTTTTTTTCCAAAAATATTTTATTTCATTCTTTTTAGTGTAAATGCACTTAAAATAATCAAAATATAGTTAAAAAACCATGCAGCTGTTCAAAAAACTTGCAGACCTGGTCTCAATCTCATTCCATCAGAAACTTCAACCCGACGCTTTTAACCACTTGACCATCGGGTAGCTCATTGAAGTAAGGATTTATGCACATTGTTTTTAAATGACATGAAATTTTAGTTTTTCGATCATAACTTTTTTTCTAGTGAACAAATATCATCATATGATATGAATACATGGTACCTAAGTTAACCATCTCCTATCGATTTTAAAAAAATCGTCCAAATCGGTTCAGTAGATCAGATGTTATGTGCGAACAAACAGACTAAAAAAAAATACGCTTTGAATTGAGAACCTCCTCCTTTTTTGAAGTCGGTTAAAAATTGAAAGTAAAAGTAAGTAATTTGAATTGTGGGAGAAGGAGTTAGAGTAAGACTTGGAAAATCGGTGCAAGTTTTTGCTTTTCATGGAAAATAATTTTCAACTAAAGTGGACTCTTTAGCTTTTTTCAAACACCACAAATCAAAATCTTATTTTTTAAAAATGTGTGTCACTTTAATGATCGTAGTATTTAGTAGTGCAAAAAAAAAAAAACATTACACAGCAGATTTTTCCCAATAACTCAACACTCATGGTGTTTGATACATTTTATTTGTATGTAATGATGTTTTTTAGTCACAACCAATATGAAAATCACAAAAAATAGTTACATTAATTTTTAACATTTATTTATCATCTTCAGAATTTTTGACTTTTAATTTTACCTTGAATTTGACGTAAATGCAAGGTATAAAATACAGAATTTTATAAAGGTACAAAAATTAACATAATATAATTGATTGTGTATATAATTTTTGAAAAAATAATATAGGTGCCGCAAATCAAAAACCATTTATTGCCACAATCGATTCAAAGCCCCCAAAAATGGCGCAAACGTCTATGAGAAAATTCTACAGCATCGAAGGACCCCATTGCCAATTTTAACAAAGATCCGACCAAAACTGTCATTTTGTACCATAAAAAATATGGGGCATATTCCCATGGGAGGATGTACCTGCATAAGGACGTTACAATCATTAAAATCATTTAAAAAAGAAACATGCAGCTATTCGAAAAAATCCTTGCAGACCTGGACTCGATCTCATTCCATCAGGAAGTTCAACCTGACGCGCAGAACCACTTGACCATCGGGTCGCTCATTGAAGTAATTATTTACGATAGCACATATTGTTTTAAATGTCATGAAATGTTAATTTTTCAATCATAACTTTTTTTCTAGTGAACAAATATCGTCATATAAGTACATGGTACCTAAGTTACACCATCTTCTATCGATTAAAAAAAATTGTCCAAATCGGTTCAGTAGATCAGATGTTATGTGCGAACAAACAAAAAAAAAAGTATACGCTTTGAATTGAGAACCTCCTCCTTTTTTGAAGTCGGTTAAAAAACAAAACGCAGCTAGCATCACCGCCAATCTATAGTGGTTTCAAATCCTAAAAGATCCATACTCCGGTTATAGTTCAGACTAGACTCATGGTACAAGAAAGTTAAGTTTTGTGTTGCATGTGGTTAAATTGCTAGACTTCTTCAATAAACATATTACAGAAACAAACTAAAGTGTTCTAAAGCATCTGAAGTGTGTCATTTTCTAGAACAAGCCTCAAGGGTTTTATTCTTATTTAAGGCGTTCTCTATTACCGAAGACGTTTAACAACTGCAAACCAAGATGTTAAAAGTGGATCATAAAAATCAAACAAATTAATGACCATTGTTGAGGAAGTTTTCTTTGTGCGTGGTATCATTTATGGCATGAAATGCACGCAAGAGTACGCTTAGAAGAATCGTTAGTCAGAAAATAATTTCAAGACGTGTTTGTCAAGAAAACACAGTGTCACAAGGGCATTGCACTTATCACGAAGCCAGTTTTAGACCCTTAGACTCAGCAGGGATATTTTACGTAAGTATCGTTAAAATATGTTTGTCCAAATTTAATAAAAATCAAAAACAAAAATGAAAGTTGTACACTTACTTTACACATAAAAAAAAATATTTGAAAATTTATTACCTATTACAAACAAGCAGCATATAATAAGATAAAAAAAATTATTTTTTATTTCTGTGCTACGAAAATATAACTTGAATATATCCCTTATTATATGAAATAAAATGCTTATTTTTGTGTTTAATAAATAAATAAAGTAAAAATATTACTGTAGCGGACAAGCACAATAATTTAATTGAAATTTAATTAACTTGTTTGTGTGTTGTATGGTTATTACTTTATTTATGCCGTGTTAACTTTTATATAAATGGAATAACTTAAAAGGGGAAGCAAATTTGTGTTAAATTCTAAAGGATGATTAAAAAACCTGAATATGCTTTTGCCGATGTTTTAAGGTTTGAATAAGAGAATTAGTGCGTATTAGTAATATTTAAAAAGCTGAAGTGAAATAAGAAAAAAAGAGTAAATTGTAATGCACCATGACTGCTGACTGAAATCAATTTTTATGTTGCGTATTTGAAAATCAATTTTAGTCTTCTGAACCAAAAATAAATAAGTTAAAAAAATAAAGTAAATGAATAAACAACAATTTATGCAAGATTTTTGAGTTAGAAAAAATCAGCTAATATTTTAGATAAGTAATTGTGTAAAACTTCGTTATTTGTCAGATTGCGACAACCCTTAAACTACTACAAGTTCATACATTGAGAAAGCGTATTTGTTCGATTATCTGCAACAATGCTATATTATTTCTCTGAGTCACATTTCCTGATTTTAGCTTAGAGTTTTCCGTTTTTAATTTAGAAACATTGAATGTAAAATCTTATGAGAAACTGTTCTTTCTTATTATTATAAAATGGAATATATGAAGGGCTTAGATGCAAAACTCACATTCTCCAAATTTTGCGATTTTGAGTTATGCATATCACCGTGTTCGTCTTGTAAAGGACAATTGAGCTGTAATACTGTTTTGGATCAAAACCAATATTTTAATGCATAAGAAAAATATTAAAAATCACGTTTGGATGCAAAACTCACATTATCCAACAGCTTGTTTGGAGCAAAACTCACATTCTCCAGTCCACCACTCAGAGAGCGCTTTAGTGCATCATGGGATTGAATTCAAACATTCTACGCTGAACTCTCATTTTGGTGTTTGATTAGACTTTATTTAGTTTTGGTATCACAGTTGTAACTTTACTATTTAGTATAATGGACGAATTAGTTCAGCCTTCCACAGGACTAACCATAAAGAAGAAAAGGACACCTGAGCATTAGAAGCGAGCTTAAGTTAAAAACGCAAGATTAGTATGGTACTAGACCAACTATTTATATGAATTTAGTTTAAACTTTACCAAACTGTTCTGTACCAAGTAACCACTCCTGTCCAATAGTATTATAGAAATCTATAAGTGCTGGACAATTTCTGCAAGCCCGTCATTTAGAGGGGCAGGGGGTCAATTGCTCCCCCCCCCCACTTTTAGAAAGCAATGTATTTACATACAAGTGGACGTAATTTTGTATTGACATTGAGTTTTCACACTCCCCCCCCCCACCAGGCTCGTCATTTAGGAGGGGCAGGGGGGGTCAGTTGCTCCCCTTTTTCATACATTAATGACAACTGAAATGCCAATACCTTTTGAGACAGTACAATTGTTATGTGATGAATGTGGGGGACAGAAAAAAAATTCTTTTGTTTTGTCAATGATTAGTTTTTGGCTCGTCAGAAATGCACCAAAAAACATAAAGAGAATCGAGCTTTTCTTTCCCATAACGGGTCACAGTTTTTGCCTCCAGATCGGGTTTTTGGGTTTACAGAAAAAGCCATCCGAAAAAAAGAAGTTATTTTTCAACCAAAAGAGTACACTAACATTATTAGTGAGCATGCCAAAGTTGTTAAAGTTGGTGAAGATTGCCAAGTTATGACTGGAAAAATGAGAAAGACAAATTTTTCAAAGAAACCGACCCAATTTTACTTTCATTTTGCGTCTTGTAAGAGAATAATCATAACCAAAACCAAACAGAACAATGTTCTTGTTAGAGAATGATACATATACAAATCAGACGTTCCAGAAGCTAAACCCATATTAAAACTAAGAAAGCGGGTTATATATGTGAAACCTTCTGTTATCCCTCCAACAAACTCTGTCAAACGAGCTAAAAAGGTGGACGTCAATAACTTGTTAAAGAAGCATTATGGTGACAAATGGGGAGACAATGATGAGTTGCTGTTTTATAAAAGCATCATAGATGGGAATACTGACATCGAAGAAGGCGATCCAAACGACCCAACTTGTCAGCCAACCGAAGAAGTCAACCATTTAAATATTTAATTTTTCGTGCGTTTTGTAAAACCCTATCTGAATTTGTTAGGAAAACAGTTTGCTGAGAAGGCACTTTTTATTTATTTTTTAATTTTTACACTATCCGACTTCATTATTATTGCTTAATTAAAAAAATGCATCATGTTGTAAATCGTCTTTGAAAAAATATATTTCGCTAAAGAGAAATGACAAAGCTTCTTTTCCTGGTTCTAGTTGTTTTTTTTTTTTTATTTCAAACAGTTTCGGTTCAAAACTCACATTATCCATTTGTGTTGGGTGCAAAACTCACATTTGACCATGTTTCATGTCAAAACTCACATTCTCCAAATTTTGAAGCTAAATTACAAAAAAAATGCTATTGGAGCGAGGTTTTAAGGGTGTTTAAACAGTTTATGTTGCAATTACCTAATTACTAAAAAAAAATTCAAAGCGTTTTACGAAGGGCATGAATGTGAAAAAGTTTTTAGCGATTTTCCGAAAGTTAGCAAAAGTGGATAATGTGAGTTCTGCATCTAAGCCATTCATATATGACAAAACTGACAAGACTATATTTTTAACCACAACAAGCCGCCTTAATTAATATATTTCTCATTACCTTAAGAGCATTTAAAAAATGCATTAACTACAGAATAATCTATATATTAAAAATTGCGTAAACTAAGAGTAACTTGCGGAACCAAAAGTAAATTTCAGGGTTGCTTTGATTTTTTTACGTTTATCTTTTCGATCAAAAAAAAAAAAAAAGACTAGACAACGAAACTTATGGCCTTCAATAGAACGAGAAGAACAATGTACTAGATTAATGAACGAAATTTCGAGGTCTATAAACGACCAAACGGAGAATTGTTGAGTCAACTGTTTTTCAGATAAATTAAAAACATTAATTATGCACGCAATTAATATAATTTAAATTTTTAATGTAGTTTAAATCAATCATTTTTATGCAAAAAATGACAGTAGTTACTTCCAAAGCATAATTTATTGAAGTTTGAATTACCATCACACTATTCAAAACTTTTGTAAAGGAAAATTGGAAAATACATTTACAAGATTAGGCTTAATTCTAGTTTCTAAAACCTAAAGACAGCTAGTGATATAAGTCAGCTTATTTTAAGTTTTAGACAACAGCACTCTCTTGTACGACTTTAACTATAGAAAGTTTGGTTATTATCACAGCAGAAAGTTTTAACGATACGGAATTAACTAAAAATTAATTCGCTTTCATGTGAATTCTGAAGCACACTCGTCTCCAAATGTAATCTATTTTTGTTAAATCTTTTTTAAAACTAACAGCTATCATCCAACAATCACGAACCCTTTAAATTGCTTTTATAAAGAATTCTTTCCGTTGTGAACAGAAGTCAATATCGAGCATTTTTAAAGCAAACTTTTCCACGGGGCATAATTAATCTTTCCGATAATTAACGCAAATGCTAAGAGGTGAACTTAAAAGAATGAAATAGTTAAACATCTGTCATTGAATTATTGGCTCTCATCACTGCAGAAAATTATTCCAATTCTGCTCTTTGAAGTTGTGCTCTTTCACGATCTGGGAGAAAATTGATTAATGCTAACAGTGATGGCGAATTGCACTTGGCAAAGGGCCAAATAGCGTACAAATAAAAACTGATAGCGAAGGATCTGTGAAAATTTAGATTTATTTCTACCGTAAATTCTATTTTATACTTGACGAAATACGGCAAGAGGGGATGATGCCGGCATAAACTGATGCCGCTGCTGAAACTGCCGCACATTAGATCGTTGGGAAAATGTAACAAAGAGCCAGGGACGTTTTTTATGCTGCATTTTCTCGTTACGTAACGTTTTTGTTTAGTTTTCTTGCACAGCCTCAAATGAAGATTACTCTGAATTTTCTTCAGAAAGAAAAAAAATCATTTTATAATGGGCAGCTTTTGAATAAAAAGTGCATCCTTGACTTATTTCATTCAATTTTTTCCTGTTTCCGTATGAGAAAAATAACAATTCCTTTGAATTTTCGTGGAATGCCTTGCATAGCAAGTCAAATCTAGAAGTGAAAATGTCAAAGGTGTTTTATAAATTGAATGCTTTGTGTCTATCACCGCCATGTTGAAATAGGTGATTTGCTTTTTTATACCTTTAATATTATCATTTTGGCATACATAACTTGGGACAAATAAATATTTTTGAAATTATCCAAATTGTTTTGGGGACATAAAAAAGCGATATTAAGTGAAAATGGAGTTTACGTTTTTGTATTTTCCATTATTAACCCATTAATGCCTAGCGTCCCTTTTTAGGGACGGTGCAAAAAGTGTCTGAATTTACCAAAAATGAACATTTCAACCAAATAATAGTGTTCAATTATTACTTTGGTATTGTTTCAATTCATTATCAACAGATTGCAGCACATAACCATAGTAAAGTGTGTTCTGTAGCCGTGTAACCAGTATACATAATATCTTTGGAAAAAAAAAAGTCAGGCATTAATGGGTTAAAATTTCAATGTTGAAAAAAAATCACTGATACAGGGAGAATTTGAATCCAATTTAATAAAAGAAAGGGGACGCTAAATGAGCCTAAAGGGAGAATAGAACCAACTAGCACCTTTCACAATCCCTAACTGTTTTCAAGTTGTGGTAGATAGAAGGAAAATGAGTCAGAAAATAAATTTCTGAGAAAAAGAAAAAGTTCTAAAATTCCTGAAAAATATTTACACGAATCAAGCTCATATTTAAAAAGAGGGGACGAAGTAATATAAAGTATCCCTTTTTCACCCAGATAGTCGAATTATGCAGCTGTCTAATCTCTTTCAGACTTTAGAAACACTTAAATTTGAGCTTGTGCGAAACGCTGCAATCGATACTTCCAAACAGTTAGAGTAAACTTGGTCAAATCTACCGAAAACTAGTCAACCCCACTAGTTTTCAAACTATACCACAGCAAACATATTAGGGTTAAAGTTCGCCAGAAACTAAGCCTCTTGTTTGAAACATTAAAATCAGCGTTTGATCAAGAATGCGACCAGTCACGTCCAGTGTCACCGGTCCTTTTATACAAGCTTCTCCTGCAAATTTCTGCCCTTTCTGTTTTTAAATCAAAAACCAATGTTTATACGTAATTATGGTGAAAGAAATATGTTTCTGCCGGATTGTCTATCAAAATATAGCCTAATGTAGCAGAGAATTCATGCCGACATCTTGTATTTTTAGTGCGCGTTTTGCAATTTTCGTTGCATATCGCAGATTGTTTCGTTGCATATCGCAGATTTACTTGTGTTAAACATTATTCCTTAATAAATATAAAAGCATAAAATTGCATTTAAAACTGTATTTTTATTTTCGTTGTAAATGTCGGAAAAGGTTAACAACGCCGGCTGAAGATCGTTTTTTACACTTCTTGTCAACATAGATGGGTCCGCGACAGCATCACAACTGTCTCGCAACTTGCATATTGCACCAGGGACATCCATAGCAGTCACTCTGAGATTTAAGGAAGGTGGACTGTGTGCCAGGTGCTCTGTAGTCATCATCTCTCCTCTGTGTACCACAAAAAGGTTCGCTTAACATGGTGTCAACACCTGTCACTGACAGATGACAGTGTTTATGGTGAAGAACACTTCAGTGATGAAACAAATCAGTCTGGACAGTGCTCGGGCGTGTCCTCATCTGGAGATTATCTGAAACTTAATATCGGCAACCCAGCGTTGACGAAAAGGACCACTACGTTGGAGATGTTACGAGCTGAAATTGTGTTAGTTGAATGAGCCGACCTTCATATGTTCTATCGAGGTATTCTGACAAACGAGCGGTACGGAGACAAAATCTTTACAGTCCATGCGAGACTCTTCCACGAAGCATTTGGTCCATATTTTTGTCTTTATACAAGATAATGCCATCTACGGGGACTGCGGTAGGTGAATTCCTCCAATCGGAAGGTATTCAACGATTAAAGTGTCTTGCTATGTCCCATGATCTTAATCCTATTGAACACTTATGAGACCCTCTTTGGATGCTACTTTGCAATTTGAAGGCAAAATTCCAACAACCATCGATTAAGACGAGGGTGCTTTGGTGCAAAAATTGGTACGACTATAACAAACATTAATAAAGACCCTAGGTAAGCAGTATGAAACGCCGATGCGAGAATTGTGTAGCTGTTAAAAACAGTCATTCACCCGATTAGACTCGGTTTTTCTCTGACACCCAGTGTGTTTTTAAACTGCTGTGATTGACAGGAGACCAGTTTCCGTGTTTGGGGTCCAGGTTGAGCCCATTTTTGTTTTTCCGTTAATTGGTCTCATATTGGATACTAAGTTTAGGTTTTATTTGATTTCTTAGTTTTTTACTTAAAAAATGTCTCTTCAATTGTTTTCTAGAGCGTAAAAGCAGAAAATTTTGCTGCAAAATCAAAAGCACTTTATACTGTGAAAGGATAATTCTAACTCATACACCACATAATAAAAATTGGAATAACGTATAAGTGAAAAAAAAAGCTAATGGTGCTTTAAATACCTGGGTCAGCATAGTTGTTTAGTTTTAATTTCTTAGCTTAAGAGGAAAATGAGCAAAAATAAATAAATAAATTTAGAGTGATCTCATTAGAAAAGTTTTAGTTTACTTAAAATGTGATGATGACTTAATGACATTTTATTTTTATGTGATAATAAATCAACTTCTGCTCACTTTTCAAATTTCAACTCATAAATAAAACACTTCTAAGTTACTTGTTAGCGAACTCGGAACATCTTTTGCAATTTCGGCTCAAATTTCAAGTCATAAATAAAATACTTCTAACTTTCTTGTTAGAGAACTTGGAGACACACAAAGAACGTGTGTTTGGAAATATTCCAATCAAAATTCTTTAAGACTATTATTAATTAATTTTCTCTATGCCAACGCACACAAAACGGCAAAAAAGAATTATGGGGGTGACAGAGCCGAAGGATGACAAATGATGATGAGACTTATAGTGTTCTGAAAAGACGGAAAGATATTGCTCAAAGGTGCTACTCTGGAAGTAGGCTTTAGGAAACATCCATCAAAAACGACATTTAATAATGTTTATAATGTACCCTTCCAGAACAAATTATGCTTTTAGTGTTAAGGATGAAACTGTAATTTGGTTTAAAATATGTCACGCATACTTATTTATTTATTTATTTATTTATGTATGTATCTATTTTTTATTTATTCATTTATTTATACATTTTTCTCATGCTGGAAAATATCTTTGCTTACGGAAATGTAAAGAATAAAATAAATGTTATTTGAGTGGAGACTGAGAAAAAATTCACGATGAGATCAATAAATACCTCCAGAAAGAAGGACAAGAAATGGCTAAAGGCGTTATTACGAAATAAAATTTTCGGAATCATAAATCGAAAACAGAGTTTAATGAAGTTTATAAGGAATTGTTATACAGTGCAATTTTAATTATTTGACGAGGCAAAACTAAATATTTATCTTGCATAATATTAGTTCTTTTGATTTAGGTATAAGTGCTTCAGCTAAAATTGAGAACGAGAAAACTAATTATAGCTTCTAGCAATGTTTAAACACGATAAAAATTGATGAGATTATTTTTTGGATATGAAAAAAGAAAGAATTTCTACTGTAAAAGTAAACATCATAAACTTTTTATTATAAACGACGTATATACATCTTAGGGAGGGCAGATAAATATATTTATCCATAATAATAAATTGAAACCAAATTTCAAAAATCTGATTTGTGAGTAATTTTTCTATTCCCTCCATTAATTGCTGAAATACCAAATGAGTCATCAATGAAAAATCACTGCCGAAACAGAAAAGAAGAAAATTAAACAAAAAATAAATAAATACATGTATAAAATAACAGCTTCCCTTTTTGCAATCAGCTGTCGTTCCTGCAGTACAACTGTAACATTAAGGGACATTGCAGCCAGCAGAAGAAAAAAAACAGAAAAAAACACTACAGCAGGTTTTAAAATAATATTTCACTTTAGCTAAATTTCAAAGTATGTAAAGTAAATGCGCAAAATAAGAGCACCATAAGATTCATGGCCTAGAGTCTCGCTCATTTATGATTCAGTAGGCTAGGTTTTTCACTCTCATCGTATAACTCATACAAAATATGCAAAAAATAATAAGTTCTTCTGAAAATTCAGTTTTATTTTTTAGCAGTTTAAGCAAAGAAAGGTGAGATGGTCTTATTAGGACTATGAGTTAATGGTAATGTCAAAACGTACTATCAAACTTTAAAAAATAAAAATTATGTACTGTAATCATAAGAGCTATTAAACGACATTTAATAAGCTCAAAAAATCATCTAAAAATTCATTTTTACTTCCATAGACAGGAAGAATGTCAATTGCTGCATTCAAGACACTGATAAGTTGTTATTTTCTGTTTTCTAGGTCGCTCTGTACACAGTTTGAGTACACATACGTGTTATAAAACTGCTTGTTGAGAACGGTTTGTCATCAGTCAGACGTCTGATCGACTTCTATCACATCACACTTCTAACGTCTGATCGACGGACTTCATCGTCATCTTTCTGAAGACGATGAAGTCACGATCTAACGAATTTTGTAATACCTTTTAAAAAATACGGAGAAACAATAAAGTAACGCTTAATGTTATTTGATTTCTTGAATAGTCCCTCATCCGATTTCAAAACATCTATTGACAACATCTAACGGTAAGTAGTGTAATTTAAATTACCTAAAATTGTATTTTAACAACAAATATTTTTACTAAAATAATTGCTATTTACTGAACTGGCAATAAACTACTAATACAAACAGATTGAAGTCACGGTGATTTAAAGTATTAAGAGTTAATTTCGCGTTTAACTAATCCTGGGTTGTATAAAAAAGAAGCTACTTAAACAAGTGAAACCAGCACATATAATAAATTTTAAAAAAGGAGTCAGGGATCCCACACTAGGGGAAGACCGCCTATATTGGACCCCCTAAGAACAGGAGGCCTGTGTCGCTCAATGTGAAGCAAAACAAAAATGCAAAATAGGGCATCGTAAGCTAAATTTAATCAGAAACCCCCCTAGGAGCTTATATTTCCTGAAAATATGAAAATTATTTTTTAAAAAATTATCTTATAAAAAGTTGCAAAAGTCCAATTTAGGAATATATGCGCCTAAATTGAACCATGCGCTTCCTAAGTTGGACCGTACCAGGAATTCATAGAATAATTTATATTTGAACTATACAACTTTTTTCCGGGATTTGCCATAGAATTTCTTTTACTTCAGCCTCACTTAGGCAGTGTTGATAAACTCGCCGAAGGCATTTCATACACTTAATCATGTTTTGCACTTCATCTCTATGACAAATATTGCAATAACAATTGTTTTGTGTAGTTTCTTGCTTCTTTTCGTGTGACTTTTTCTGTTCTATGCCTCTTTTATAAGGCGTTAGAATGATTGCTGAGATAGCCTTCATTTTTGTTCCTTCTATTTTTTTACGCAAGGGTGATATGTGAGCCGGCTTTACAAAATCATAGTTAGAATTGACAATCATGTTTTGATGAGAATTATCCGCTGATTCTGCAGAACTTGTACTAATTTAAGTCGTAGCTAGTTCTTGTACATAGTGTACAACTTACACTGAACATGTAACCTGTTCACTTTGAGTAGTTTTATGTGGGCTACTTGTTTCTAATTTTGCTGCAGCAGAAGATGTTCTCGCCTCCATGTATCACATGCTCGATAACTGTATATGTAGACAAAGGGAATAAAGCCCACATTTATGTGCATGATGTGCTTGAAAAGAAAGCATTATTATATCTAACTCGTTAGCCAAGTTTATTGCATCAATGTTCTTTATGTAAGTGCTGTGCCTATTCATTAATAGAAGGGCATTCTTTTAACATTGCTTGGCTTAACAGTTTTTGTGAAATGTTGAATCAATTGTGTGAATTATCGTTTGTGATCCAACTTTTTTTTGAACAAGTATATTGTTTACCAGGGAAGCTTTCATAATAAGTTCATACATAGAACGTAATCTTTTGAAAATAGGCATGGGGAGCTTGCAATTCTGTTGCACTCATGAAGCAAATAACCAGTGTGTTTCTACCACGTTCACCTCTCATTACTGCCCCAAACCTGGTGTTTACCTCTATACGTCAATATATTTTTGGGGCTTTTAGACAGTGAAAATACCGGCTTCATCTACATTGAACATTTTAGTAGCATATAAATTGTTTCCTTTTAAAATCGTTTCGAAAATATCAAAGAATTTCATATTTTTTCTCGGTAAACCAGCATAAATTTTATTTAAGGTAATAGCTATGTTTAACAACCTGAAACTGCAGTTAAATGGATGAAGAGAAAAAAAAACATTCATTTTAAGAAGTTGCAGCTTCTGCTTGACAAAAATGTGCCTGATAAAAAAAGTTTAAATGAATATCGTGAATAGGTGTTAAAGTATGCTTAAAATAATTTTAACTACGCTATTAAATAAGACGAGTCACTTATTTTATGTTACGATTAATAAAAAGTCTTGCTTAAAATCATATTCTTAAATTGGACCACCGGTCCAATATAGGAAAAATTTTTCGGTCCAATAAAGGAAAACACGCCATTTTTTATTCTTCAGCTCATTGCTCTACCAAAATGTATCACAATCGCGCATGTAAATACATCGATAAAATCCTTATTAAACACAGATCATAATTCTGTAACAGCATTTTACCTCAATAGAAAAGTTTTTGAGTAATCTTTCTAGAAACAAGTCCGCAAAATAAGATTTCGCACGTCTTCAACACAAATCAAGCCGTAACTCACGCTAAACAGTTGGAAGACTGGTGAAACTTGATACACATTGATTTTACTCCTAAAACTTAATATTTCTACTGTTAAAGTGTACCACTAGATTTTAAGCTCGAGGTCCAATTTAAGCAGTGGTCCAATATAGGCGGTCTTCCCCTACTTCTTTTTTTGTCTATTAAATAATCGATGTGTTTAATAACAGAAAAAGATGGTTGCTTGTACTTATGCACGAGAGTTAGAAAACAACGCCTCTTACATGAGTATCAGTTTAGATATTTTCGTACGCATACAAAATGACGTTAAATGTGGAAATAGTAATTAAAAATGGAAATAAAATTAACAGTTTTATTAACGTCTGTGATCTAAAATTGCATAAAACTGCATAGAACGTGTATAGTACAAACATACGCACATACATACTCGTGATAAATAACTCGGGGGTGGCCGAAATATATGTTTCGCCTGCATATAAGTTTATAGGTACATATGCACGTGCTGATGGATAGAAAAAATGACTTGACATTCATTTGGGGGTGAGCAAAATGGAAATTTAGACCGAAATTTGAGTGAAATTTTTTTCGCGATCAAGTGAGATTCTTCCTTTTTTTGGTTAAACAATATTGCTTTTTTCCTTGCCGATTTTATTTTTCCTATTTTGATGTTCTTCTTCAGTGGTTATTTTGAAGACGCGTTGTACAATAACCAAATTTAAACTTTTACTCTTCTTAATGTTTAGAAAACATGTATTTGACTAAAAATAACGTCTTACATTGAAAAAAAAAACCCCTATACTGCAAAAAATAAACTACTATATTTGCAGTATAATACTTACATCAGAGGTTCCAGCTTAAAACTAAATGCATATTATGTATTTTACAGTTTTAAACTGGACCCTCTGCTGCCAGTATTATACTGCAAGTATAACAGTTTTTTTGCAGTGTATTTCTTATTAAACGTCTAACTCTAAGCTCAAAACTTGCATTTAAAAATATTGAAACTCATCTTAGAAATAATGAAAAAGTTGAATGATTTGAAAACAGTTATAACCGTTTCCAGAAAAAAGCTGTTTCTGAGCTTTACCTTTTCTTTCGTACTGCTGTATAAAAGAAAAGAAATAAATTAAATTTGTACGTTCAAGAGAATGTGAAAAAATTATGAACAAGTGAAGTAACACCGCTATACATAATCTTCAAAGTTTAATCGCTACAAATAATCATCACTTTCTCAGATTTTGAAAAAATATAAAGAAGAATGGAAAGTTATCTACTTTATATTTAATTATTTTTTTAACTGTTACGAAAATTTCAAACGAGAAAGAACAGTCATTTGTGTGTGATATTTTCAGATTTTAATAATAACAAAATTCAGACAAAATGAAAAGAGTGTCTGTTTAAAAGTTCTTTAATGTAATTGAATACATTCAAGTCTGTGTTTATAATACTTTTATTCTGTGTATTTAGTATTTCTCTCTTTTTCTGTAAGATCTTGTTGAAATAAAAGAAAAAGTAGGTTTTTGGTCTGCTTTGCGGTTTCTAGGAAACCCGGGGAAATAACTCTATTGAACTGAAAATATTAGGCGGGAATAATACTATGTAAAGATAGCATTTACATTCCCAAGCATTTTCAAAATTTTGTACATTTTCAACTTCAAAAAAATAAATAAATAAATAAGTCGAGTATCAGCATTTCTGGGCTTTCGGTGCCATTTTTGGCAAAATATGTTGATACTGATCTATTAATGCAAGAAGGCAACACCCAGCGTTTCAAAATTTTATAACTCTTTTTTTGCGCTCCACCCAATTACATTTATCTCCTCTCCTTTCAAAACTCCTCTTAAAGCTTTGAATTTATTTTATTTTTCTCTCTTTTTTTTAATAAAAAAATGTATTCAGCTGCGGTTTGCATTTTCATGTTTCCATCCTCAGTTTGCATTCAGTTTGCTTATTTCAAAACAAGTGCAGGTATTTCATTCAATTTATTTCTTTTTTGTTTCATTATTTTCATCTGCAAACTTCTTAGAGACTGTTTAACGAAAGCTTCCAGCTCACACTAAAGTAGATCGAAAGATTGATTGTATCTTAAATTGCAAAATTCCCCAAATCTAATTTTCGAAGCCAGTCATTTCATCACAACCTTCTGGCTTCAGGGCAGAAAAGGTTAAATTGCGTAAGTAATGCAGTGATATATACGACTAATGTTAATGGTGAACTGTTTAGGATTCTTTTTGAGGCTCGATTTAAAGAAAAATCACTTATGTCTTGGTTCAAGCATACAATTTCAAATATCTGAAATGTTTTCTCTATTCACCATAAAACTGGATTTTGGTCACTAACAACGAAATATTGAAGTTATTATTGAAAAAAAAATTATTTCAACCGCAATGTAAAATTTCTTAACTCATTAATAGATATTGTGCTTTAAACTGGAAAACTGAAGAACTAGAATTCATACAAAATTCTAGCCATTTTTTAAAATGAAATTGAAAAATAAGGCTAGGTAGCAGCTTACTTATTGCTGAAATAATGACTACAAACTTCCTATTAGCTAGGAGCAAAATCATGCAAGCAAGTACTTTTTCCGAAATAGGTGAAATATTTTATACACATATAATAATTGACATACAGTTAATCATTCTTCATAATCCACCATACATACTTCTAAAGTACTCTCTTACTTTAAATTTGGAAGCAATAACAAATTCAAATGTAAATTATCTACAAACCTTATATTATTATACTCTCAACTTTTAAAATTCTGGGCCCATTTCGTTCTCATGAGGAGTAGATTCATTTTTTGAGAACATTAATTAATCTGGACAGTTATAAGTTAAGATTTTCCCAAATTTCAATGCAAAGGAACTAAAGGCTTTAATTCTGGATACTGATTTTTAATTACCGTTTCTTGTCAAAGAGACACACACATATTACCTTTAAGGCTTTTTTATAACCATTTTTTGAAAGCTGAAATAAAAACTTTCGGTAAAACATTCTGAAACAACTATAGTTCAGAAAAATAACTTGCTACGAACAAAGTGGCCTACCAAAATGTTGTCAAAGTTCATGAATGCAAATATTCAAGTGCGATGGTATTCTTATCCTAGTCAGGCCCGTCACTTAGGCGGGGGCAGGGGGGGGGGGGGCATTTGCCCCCCCCCCCCCTGACTTTGAGATATCAATGTATTTACATATAAGTGGGCTTGGTTTTTGTAGTTTTCTCGTGAAATTGTATTGTGTTTTTACCCTTTGCCTCCCCCCCCCCCTGGAAAAACTTGAAATGACGTCCCTGATCCTAGTTTACTATACCTAATGCCAATCATAAAAGACTGAAGAAGGAAAGAGGCAGAAAAACGTTGAATCGTGTTGTAAGTTATATAAGGACAAACGAACTATATTCTTATAAAGAAACATGTTAAAGAGATATTTGTTTCATTTACATAAAGCACAGTGAAGACTTTTTGAAATTGCATAACTATGATAATGATGAAAATAGATTTTAGCTGCTAATAACGTATGTAACACCGAACAATTCCTAAAATGAGGCACTTGATAATCCGTGATAATCCAAAAACTTAGTCACATTCTGCTTTGACGAAAAACCTCTACGTCAATGAATTGTAACGAGTGAAATCTCAACAAAGCGGCATATTCACCGACCACTTTTCGATTCGTATTGGGTATGTACTTAATGTACCTTGGTGGATCATTATAGATGCATTTGGTTCACTAATTTAATGGCGGGGGGGGGGGGTTACGTTTGAATGATGCATATGTTTTGCGAGGAATGATTTTGTAAATTCATTCCAGTTTTAATCACAGAGTGTTCTTATCATCGAAAAATGTTTTTTTTTTTTTTTTTTCATTTTACGAATACTTGCCGAGGTTTAAACAAATATAACGACTGATGTATCCTGGCAATCAAACATAAACTGTTTTCCCGCGGTACCTCCGTAGCTCTATAGTAGAAGCTTCACTTCGAATGCCAGAGATCAGGTGTTTGATTCCCATCGAGCACAGAGTGCTATATTCTTTGTATTGTAAATCTTTCTGGTGTTGTCTTGTAGGTAAAAAAAATCCAACCTCTCAAGTCAATGGCATCTCATACCTTCATAGTGATTGACTACGACATGCCAACAACAACGTTTTCCATATTCAAAGTTAGCTCTTCAGAGTTACATTATCATTATGAGAAAGTTAAAAACATGTCTTACCTGATTCGCAAAAGGAGATGTTAAGCTTTTTAATCGTGAAAAATCCTTCAATACAAGCACAGTATCCATCAGCACATGTGCTATTTGGCGTTGATTTGTTACATTGGTCAGAACTGTTACATGCATCTCCAAGTTTTATACCTGAAAAAAAAAAAAACAATTACAGATATGTTATAGAAGAATGCATTTTTAAGCACAGTAAATAATATTTTAAACATAATATTTGTTCATTTTTATACAATTATTCACAAACAACTCATTCTCATGGGAAGTTATCGAAATTTTAAATTTTAAAAGAAACATGCGAAGAAAATATCAAGAGTTTCCAAGCACTGTCTACGTCGGCTCATGACAGCTTAAACCCCTTTTTTTATTTATGAAAGTTAGTGAATTGATTGCTTAAAATGTTATAATTGGTTATGTAGTACAGAAAGCGCCGCGAAGTTCTTAATTGCTGAATATAGCAGTTCCAAAGAGTGATTGCTTCAGATTTTGGAAAACTAATTATTCGGTAACAACTTTTTTAATAGTCTGCTATGACTGATAATAATGACTGTATTATATTAGACACCTGCTAAAATAAAGATATTTTCAGGAGAGAAACACAAAATGGCTGATTGTTCTAAATTTTTTTGAAGATGCAGGACTTACTGCCATCATTTGAGACTTTCAATACCTTTTGCATTCATTGATCTTTGTAAAACATACCGTGTTGCCCGCCCCCTTCTTTCCCCTTTGCATGAAACTGGCTGCACTGACCTCATCTATAGCGATAGATAGATTATATCACTAGCCCTATGCAATATTTCTTAGGCATCAATGATGAAGAAACATGCTCGTACACACATGGTTCAAACTATGATCTCGGTGAAAAATAATTGGGTACTATTGTTGTTTTATGCAAAATATATTTTTCAAAAAACTCGGTATGCTGGGTCTAACTTGGTTTCCGTTTCGTCAATATCAGAAGCTGTCAGTGTTACGTAAAGGGGAAGTAAGTTAAAAGTGGGTGATCGGAAAGGAACGCAAATGATTTGTCGTTCCTGTAGTGCATATTTTGCAATATGGAACTGATGATAAGGAATGATCAACGAAATTTTCTGCATAAGTTCTGGATAATAGTGACAGAGATATTAATTGAACATTCATTTCAACATGTCATTTTTAAATCACAGTTTTTCAGGGTATTTGTTAAAAAATGTACTTTTTTTAGTGATTCAGTGTAAAGCGTATGAATTTTACATCTCATTTAAAACTTAATAAAACTACTACGCCTTTATATTCATTCAAATACATGTCATGTCTTAAATTTATTCATAATAGCAGTAAAGGCTAGTTAAATTGCATAAACATTTTTTTTCCATTTTAATCTTAATACAATGTTTTTACAAAACATGTGGATTCATTATAGTTCGTATATAATTTTAAAACTTTTTTTTAGCGAGCAGTATATGAATGAAAAATATCTTATTAACCTGAGATCATTTGCACATGATTCCGTAGTTCATCATTTCTATGTTGCTGGGGGGTACAGAAAAACCCGAGCGAATCAGTTCGGGTTAAAGATGAAAACTTAGTATTCTCCATTATTTTGATTTTTTACGACCAAAACGAACGTCAATTTTGAACACAAACGAAGTATTATCTTCGTGCTTTTCATTTGATATGAGTTTGAAATGTTCAATAATGGAACAATGCAGTAGTTTTTAATTTCTTTCATACAGAGAAAATTTTCCTCGTAATTTTTCGTTATTATACATTTATTTTCCTTTACTTTTTCAAACTTCATTTTTTCTACTTTTCAGCTAATCAAAATTAAAAATTAATCCATCTTAGTCGAAATATAACGAAATTAATTGAAATTCGGTACAATATAACTGAATTATTTTTTACCGTTCTCTTTCTTCGGTTTCAGTTCTAATTGCACAGTGAATGATCGTAAGAACAGAGTAACATTTAGAATTCGGAAAAACTGCGTTATAATTAATGTAGAATTTAACAACGCAAGCATTTCTCCACTTTATGTTTAAAGAAACAATTATAATGGCTTTTTCGAGTAAAACATTTTAAAAGGAGTTTTTCTCTTTCGTAACAATAATGGTATCTCAGGTGTCGTTGAAGCAGATTTTTTTTTCTTCTGTAAAAAAATTATGAAATAAGTATTATTAAACATCACTATTTTTTTCACTTAAAAACAAAGCCTAAAAAACATATGTATTTACATTTTAGCAAACAAAAAATAAATTTTAATTTAGCTATTTTAAATTAGAAAATTATTACATTTTGTTTCGGAAAAAAAAATTGCTAAACGAGGCCTTCTAATACACATGTCCAACATTTTCGCTTTTTCTTAGTATTGAAAGCAGATGAATAAAGAAATATTGATGCATTACAATAAAGAAGAATGAACGATTAGTTACATCTCTTCTGCGATCATCACCCATACCCAAAATTTAAAAAAAAAAAAAAAAAAAAACCTCCATTCACCAATAAACAAGTAGTTGCTGCATATAGAATTACAAAATTTCTGGACCTCTTTCTACACCACTAGACATTCCAATTGATAAATATATCTCTTATAAACATGCTTTCTGTAGATTTTTGTAACATATTAAGTTGACAAACGGTATAAAATTAAAGTACGGTTTTAAAATACAAGTATTTGTATTCACTATTACTATTGGCATCTAAATAAGTTTTCTGTTACATGGCAGAAAAACACATTCCTTAATTATTTAAGAGTTCTATTATTATTGGGATAAGAAAGATAGCAGTTGCACAAAAACGTTGCCTAGAACTCTTTTGATTTCATTTAACTGAACGATTAAAATATTTATAAAAAATCATTGGCTTAAAGAAAACTTTTAATGGGTTAAAAAGTTGTTAGAAACTTGTACCAAAACCAAAGAGTGAATACATTTGATTGCGTTTCTATAGAAGCTGGTATTACTTCCTAACCATCAAACTAGTAATTCTTAAAGGAAAAACTATTTTAATAAAAACACCGGGTCAAATTGGAAACTAAAATTGTTTTTTTCCCCGAAGTTTTGTGACACGTAAGTATGAATAAAATATCGAGCCTTTCACATAATTAGTTTCCAGTAGCCACTACAGCAGCAAAATCTGCTGAACTTGGAAAGTATTCAACTTTTAGCACTATGTGTACTGCAGTACTTTTAGGAAGAGAACTTCATAGAAGAACTTGTTCAAAAACGAGTTGGAAATTTTTTATTCAAAAAAAAAACTATAATTAGTGTTGCTTTCATTTTAAAAAGAAACAAACTGAATATTTGAAAACTTTGAAGTTTCCTATTTTCAAATTGATTTTTTTATAGAATTTTTTTAAGAAGTTAGGAGTTAAATCGTGAAAATGATGGGAGTGAACTATATTCTGGCAATAAACAAAATACTAATGAGTTGTAAAGTGTTTGATGTTTAACTGCGTAACTGAACAAATCATAGTAAATAATTAATATACCGCAAAATTTAAAGCGAATTAAAAGGAATTCATTGCAAAATATGAATTAAAATTGCTATTTTTATTTCCGTGTACGTCGTATCATGCTGAATTTTATTCTTGCAATCTACATCAACCTAATATTTTGCACCTTAATTCACTTCGAATTCTTCTTCCCCTTTTTATTATAATTTGAAAAAACAATAAACAATAAATCTAACAGTATTTGTTTTACAGTGTAATATGGAGACGAGTACTTCAATTGAAAAGTATTGAAAAATATATTGGCCTGCAAAAGTGTGTATATATATATTTATTAAAATATCGATTATCTACGAAATTACTTATAAATATATAAGTAATCTTGTTACACTATTACCTCAAAGAAATATTTAAATAGAATATTTTTATATTTTATGTTCTTTTATAAACTATCGTTAAGTGCACTAACTGACGGATATATTTTCAACATTAATAGAAGTTTACATTAGAGAGCTCTTGACTTTAGTTTTTCGCTGTCTTTTTTTTCCCCACATTTTTTTAATTTACCGAAGGAACTAGTGTTTACTTGAGTAATGCTTACTTGTGTGTTATCAAGTTATATATGTTTGAACTTTTACGTTTAAATGTATTTCAAATGTTTTTCTGCGCAAGTTTTGAAACTTCTCTTGAGAAAGAAGAATTATTTTCATATTCCGCGTTTTAAATTACATGTTCGTTAAACATCGAAACAAGAAATTCGAATTCAAAACTCTAAAGAAATAATTTACGCAACTTCGTATTCCCTATTTCATTTACTTTCAATTTTAAATCTCATCAGTTTCCCAAAAATATGTATGAATAAGAAGGAACGGAAATTAAATACATTTCCAGCTTAATATTCGTAGATAAGACTTAATGAAAGGTTAAAACATTCTCTGATTCGGCTTTAAAAAGCATACGTACGATATTGCAGATAAAACAAGATTATTTGCCGCAAAATTCAATAGCTGCATGAAATATGTCTAAGATATGCCAATGGATTAATGGGCTCGGAGGGTTTGTCCAACCAACCGCAGAGGAGAAATCGGAATTCCTGAAACATTAACGTGGCCGTTTATCATCACAAGCTATCTCCTACTGCATGTCCCGATGTACATGCTTTAGAGAGAATAAAACAGAAAATATTTCTTTGGAAATAATTCAAAGACTGGCTTTATTTTTTGTGTTAATAAAAATGTTACAAAATTACGATATTTTATTTTGTAGCTGTCATTGGTTGCTCGTTTTTCGTTTCGTACTTGTATTTAACTCCTTGAAAAAATTATTCAGCGTGTATTTCATGTTTTATCTTAATTAGCTGAAGAAAGGTTTTTTACTCTCTGTGGACATACCGGTAAACAGCCGAGTTAATTTTTAATAAACATCAATAAAATTCCGAAAATTTACAGATTATTTTCTTGGTAACACTGCGGGATTTTACGAGTTTCCACCATATTTCTGGAAAAATCAAGGATCTTTGTAAATGAGTTTCCTAATCTGCTGCATGTTACGAGAATGTAGACCTTTTACTGTTGGCGAAAATATAATTAGCTGCCGGTTTCAAAACATACTGGGCGTTTTCATATGTTCAGTGTATCGCCTTTAGTTTAATTAGAGTCGGTCCAGAATAGCTGAAACCGTAATGGGGTGAAATGCAGTCTTTGGACACGAGCTTTGCTAGAATTTCAGGCAAATGAGTATTTTGTTATTTGTTGAAAATTCTACATTAGCTTTTGCCACGTTCGTTAAAGTGCTTTAGCAGCTTTCTTGGTAAATCCGGAAGGTGCCAAGCTCTTACGAGAAATATATCTCAATTTTCTAGGAAGTTTCTTGGTTTGTTCCAAAAATATGACTCACTTTTATTAGGAAAGCTTCTGAATTCTTCATAAAGATTCCATGTTAATTTCGTGCAGGTTACATGACTTTTACGGGGGGAGGGGGATTTTAAGGGGAAATCTTTCCAATTTTTGCCTGATATGTTACTGACAGAATTTTTGAACATTAGCCGCCCATGATTTTCCAGAAAGATCTGTGATTTTTTAGATTGAGTTTGTCTTCTTTGCTGAGTAAAATTAGTTATTAAAGAAAACTTATGTAATTCAGAACATAAAAATGCATATTTTTAATTTCGCTCATTTCATTTAACACACTGGAACTTTCAAACTCTGCGATACACTAATTCCAAGTTTATACACTGCGGTGCAAAAGTTTAGACAAAATGCAAATATGTGAATAAAAAGAAAACTATTCAACGAAATGCTTTCAAATTTCTACTGCAGTTACACAATATGGTCCCACATACGTGTGTGGGGTTCTTATAACCACAACTGGAATCAAATTTTGGATATTACAAAAGACATTTTTTTACATTGTTGCAAAAGTTTAGACAATAATCAGATTTTATGCAAATATCCCTTTAAATGTAATTGGTGGAGGAAATGCGGGACTGTATTATTCATTTATAAAGTGCAGAGATTGCTGAATAAATAATCAAAATCTCAAAAGCTCTTTAGTTCTCGCGTAAAGAAGATGAGAAAATTTGGAAGCCGAAATTTGAAAATGAACCTACTTTATTAATTTTTTGTCTTTTAAATCGGCTCTAATATGGTAGTACATTATTTTTTACTTTGTGGAGAGCAAATTCAGACATGCGTATTGATCAAAAAGTCCAAGAAAATTATATTTCTTAAGGATAAGGGAATTGAAAAAACGGCTCAGACCGACGATTCGCCCCTTAATTCTACAAAACTTCAACTTGGGTCAAAACAGCACGTGACAACATAAGTAGATGAACAACTGAATCGGAATGCATAAAAAAAACAAAGAATTGTGCTTGAGCCTTTTCGGAAAGAGTGTCCCAAATAAGCCAGATTTTATTGGTAAAAGCAGCACAGCATATGATCGTTTGATATTTCTCAAATCCCGCGAAAAGAATTATAATCCATCTAGGCCATCCCAATTTTAATAATTTTTATCAAAGAAAGTACCATTCATTTTTTAGTCACAATGATACATATGCTGCTTTTCACATTAAAATTTGGCTTATTTGGGACACTCTGTCCGAAAAGGCTCAGGCACAATTCTTTGTTTTTTTTATGCATTCCGATTCAGTTGTTTATCTACTTCTACTGTCACGTGCTGTTTTTGACCCAAGTTGAAGTTTTGTGGGATTAAGGGGCGAATCGTCAGTCTGAGCCGTTTTTTCAATTCCTTCATCTTTAATAAATATAATTTTTCTTGGACTTTTTGATCGATACGCATGTCTGAATTTGCTCTCCACAAAGTAAAACACAATGAACTACTATACTAGAGCCGATTTAAAGGACAAAAAATTAATAAAGTAGGTTCATTTTCAAATTTCGGCTTCCAAAATTTCTCATCTTCTTTACACGAGAACTAAAGAGCTTTTGAGATTTTGATTATTTATTCAGCAATCTCTGCACTTTATAAATGGATAATACAGTCCCGCATTTCCTCCACCAATCACATTTAAAGGGATATTTGCATAAAATCTGACTATTGTCTAAACTTTTGCCACAATGTAAAAAAATGTCTTTTGTAATATCCAAAATTTGATTCCAGTTATAGTTATAAGAACTCCACACACGTATTTGGGACCATATTGTGTAACTGCAGTAGAAATTTGAAAGCATTTCGTTGAATAGTTTTCTTTTTATTCACATATTTGCATTTTGTCTAAACTTTTGCATCGCAGTGTATTCCTGTCACATACGATAAAAATAATCCGTAACCTACAAAAATTTTGAAGAATGAATTATTGCAGATCTCAGTGAAGCACAATTGCCTGGAAACTGAATGCGTTAAGGGTTTTTTTGGTTGATGGATTGCAGACACGTCTGCCAGATGTGTGTGACTGTTGTTTAAAAATGACTCGTAAAATCTATTTAACGATGATGAGTTTATCCTCTAAAAATGATGACACCGTTAATTGTAAACTAATTAAAGTAAAAAATAGAAATTAATCACATATTTTAAAACTACAAGTGGTATAAAAACTCAGATTATGCGTCATATAAGTTTGAAATACATTTTAGGAAATTACAAATAAAAATTCAATAAAGCAAGGAATTCTTTTTAATAAAAAGTATAAATGAAATACTTTGAAAACACAAAACTTAGGATGGCTTTATAATGTGCATGTAATTTTTGTCTTTACCGCATTTTAAAATTATTAAATATTAATATATGCTAAGTTTCTTGTTCATTAGAGGAATAGGAAATATCACGTTTTGCTTTTCTCTCATGACGTAAACTATGAACTATTTACTGGAAAAGTTTATTAACTTGTCATTTTGCATAGCTTATTTCTTTAATTCTTCATGAAAAACTTTTTTTAGTCTATCTGATTTTATGTGTAAACAGGTTGTGGTTTTTAAATACATAGAAATAAAAAAAGCAGGATTCAATATATATTTGAAGAACAGTGTCAAACATTGGATCGTATTCTTTCCCAATTTTGAAGTATTTGAAGATAAATTTGAGCTTTAGGACTGTTAGATGAGTTAATTTTTAATTAAGAAGTTATATTTTCAATTCATTTGTTATTGCTTTTCAATTATTTGGAAAAATAAAGCAATGAACAATAACTAATAACAACATTGATTCATATTTTCCAAAATATACAAATTCCCTACAATACTTTGTAGCTCAATGTGTTTTTAAATACGGTCCTGACATCTTAGTTAAGCTCTGTAACTAAGTGTCATTAAAAAATAATAAAAATTACGACTATAATTTTCGAAAACATATAGCAGAAAAATATAACGCTCAAAATTTCTTGTTTAAAAAAATATTTTCTGAAACTACCATAAATTTAAAGAATGAATGTTATCCCTAAGATTTGAGTCAATCGTGCCACCCTCTTTTGTTATTTTTCTCCTACCCCTCCAATATTACGGAAAACACCCATAAATGTCCAGAGAGAAAAATGTCCTGATGCAATCGATAAGAAGTTGTGCTCAGTGTTGGATGTAAAGAGATGGGTAGAAACGGCCCTTGGGAGGACCAAGGATGTGTAGCAAAACATGCATAAGTTTTTGTTTTGCTTTATCTGCCGTTCCGAACCTTTTTTTTACTGTCTCGAGAAAGTGCTCCTTTCAAGAATTGAGCATGGAAACGCTCTGATGTAAGACTTTTGGTGGGGATGAACTCTGTCTTCTTACTGAATTGATTGATGATGTAGATCTGAAAAGTGATATATGTGAGAACAAAAACAGCGAACTGAGGCTGTCTCTCTCTCTTTGTTTTTTAAATATAATCTTCAGCGTTAAGCTTTTGAGGTTTTTGGGATTATTCTCGTGTTTGTACGATTTTCATACTTTGAGCTTAAAATATTCATTTAACCCATTAATACCTAGCTTCCCTTTTTAAGGACGGTCCAAAAAGTGTGTCTGAATTTTCCAAAAATGAACATTTCAACCAAATAATAGTGTTCAATTATTACTTTGGTACTGTTTCAATTCATTATTAACAGATTGCAGCATATGACCATTGTAAAGTGCGGTCTGCAGCCATTTTATTCTGATCGCTATGAAGAACTACATCGTTCACAATCTCAAGAAAAAAAGCTAAGGTTTTTAAATTATTCCCAACTTTCCCATTTGTTAATTGCTGCTTTTATTTCCTCCTATGAAATGTCGTTTTAAATATTTTATTGTAGGCAGAAAAAAGCTTTATTAAAAAAAGTATGTATCCTCTGGGGCCTAGCGTCTTTTTTAAAGACGATTTTTCTTTTTTTAATAAAAAAAATATTTTTTACATGATATTTTCCTGTATAATAAACACCATTTGTTACCAGTATACGAAATATCTTTGGGGAAAAAATGTCAGGCATTAATGGGTTAAACTATTGATTTAGAAAAAATGTACCGTAAAATGGGGTATATAGGAACATCGGGGTCAATCGGAACAAAACTTCCCGACCGTACAGAAATTCTTCATTAATATACTATTGGATATTTTTCGCCATTCATTTTTTTTCGGAAGGTAAGATCATAAAAAGTAGAAAAAATTACTTTTGTCAATCTGAAAACGTTACTGGCTTATAAGAAGGGCTGCACGTGGAATGCTAGAACACATCACGTTTTCATAAACTGCAAAACTTCATATGTAAGTACAAACCTTCTTATAATTTAAACCTAAGAGTGGTATGTTTCAATTAAGCATGTATCTGAACAACTGAATACTACATTAGAATTTACATTTTTTAAAATATGTGTCATAAAAATTAAGAATTCTGAAAAATGATGTAGGAAAAAAAATTGAGGGGTGTATCAGAACGCTTGGTTCTGTTGTTCCAGTTCAAACTTATTTAAAGGAAACTGTTTAAAAATCAAGATTCTAACCCCAATTTCTCTAGTCAAGACAAGAATAAGGATTCATAACTGTTTATCTCTTCTCGTGAGCAACTAGATCTTAGAATGACAGAAAGGTGCAGATTTAAAAAGATTTTTGCTCCAGGGAGATTTCTTTTTACCTAAAATACATGGATGAAAGTCATACAGACTTTATGTAGCAAAATTCCAGCACACAAACAGTGATGACTACATGGGAAAATCTTACAGGACAATCCGCAAAACCCAGAGATGTCAAGAAACTAAAGAAAAGGCAGCGTTCATTCCAAATGATGTTATGAAAAAACTTAAATCATGCCACAACTGCTAGTTTTAAGGCCAACTACATATTTGTGGACGATATGAGTGACTTTAATTTATGTTACAGGGCTTTGCATTTTAATTCAAAAGCATTTCTTAAAATTAATTTTAATTTTTCACGAGTCCAAAATTATTTTTAATTCTGAAAAATTATAAATGTTTACTGGTATAGAAAATAAACTTTTATTTGACAGTAACTATCTGCTCTTATACTCCCCTATCAATAATACTCATGTTTGTGAGACCTATCACAGGCTAAATTGAAAAAAATTAAAATTTTAACATTTGTTCCGATTGACCCCTCTCAGCGGGGTAATTCGGAACACCTCTAAATTCCTATGTATATAAATAATAACTGTTCGAAATGTTTTGTGTTTGCTTGGAATATCAAAAGCAAAGCAAGACCGAAGTTTTTACCCAAAAAATCAAATTAAAAAAAAAAAATCTTTTAACTACTTTTTTTCACAATTAAAGGTGAAAAGTGTTCCGATACACCCCATTTTACGGTATTTATTTTATTTAAGTTTTTGTAAGGTTAAATTTACTAAATCAGCTGACTCGTGCGAAGCATTTCCGCATGAACTCAGTCCAAGAACACAGAATGTACACGAGGTAGGTGCGAAATCGATATAAAACTGGTAAAAAATGTTAAACGAATGTAAAATCGTGGCTGAAAAAAAAACCGGTTAACTAAGGTAAGGGGAGGAGAATTAATTTGTGTGACGCAATGAGTGCGATAACTTTGTATGGCCACCTTTTACTAATTCAAAATACATTTTAACTCTCTGACAAAATGTTTTTGCACTAAGTTAATTCGCAATTGCTATTTTTTTTCTCAAGTTTTGACTGAAGTAAAAACCAATGCTTGAGTATCTCTTTATTATAAACTTTTCAAAAATGGTACAAAATCACTTAATATTGAATGGTATATAATCTTTTCTTTTCGAAGACAAAAAGTTAAAAAAAAGTCCCCAAAAATGGACCATTAAATAAGAAAATTAATGCCTGTGTATTTCTTCCCTCAAACATAAACTGTAAGATTCTGAATCTAGAGGTACAGTTTAATTATTACAGTAGAACCTCTCTTTAATCCGAATTAATTAGACCGAGGTGATTTCAGAATATCAAACTGTTTGGACTACAGAACAAATGCTTTTCAATTTCTTCTTTTTAAATTGATTCCAAAGCGAGAGTTTTTCTCTGAGCCATACTAAAAATGTCAGAATTTTTTAGAGTTTTTCTTATGACCAATCAAAATGTTTACTAAAAACGCTTTATTCATTTAAAATTACGATGTATTGCAAAAAATAATGGCACCATAACTGTATTGCAATATTACTCTCGGTGTAAAATATCTGTTTAGCTGATTTCACCAAACCTTAAATAGCCTAAAAGAAATACAGTGCTAAATCATAATCGACGATAACACAATCACTTTCTTAAATTAAAACAAACAGTTTTAAGTGCCCTCTTTTATAGTGTTAACATGAAATAGGCAGAAAGCTGAATAAAGTTTATTTTTAAGTAAAAATAATTGAATTTTAAATTCGTACAAAAACTACGGTTGAAGAATATATTCTCAAAACTTTCCTATGTAGCTTGCTAATGTTGCTTATTCTATTAAAAATGTAGCTTCAAGAGTCGCGGTAAGGAAATTATGGCGCAGTGTATAAAATATATCGTTTACCTCTTTTTCAGTTCAAGAACATTTAAAGAAATTCAATTATTACAAAATGTGCAAACAAGAACCATTTTTCAATGAAACAAAGCATTCACAAAGTTTTGTTCAGTAAAACACATATTAAGCAGCAAAATTTTTCCCATAAAGATTTTACTACTCCATACTAGAGCAATAAAATTCTTAGAAAGCTGAAAAAAAAAGTCAAAATCTATAAACTCACGAGCGAAATTAACCTCACGTGAAGCTCTAAGAAACTCGAAATCTCATACCATCTAATGTCAAGGAAAATGCGACATATCGAGACATGAACAAGTTAAATCTCTCATAATCAATGAATTACGGAAGTCGAAGACCATTACAAGCGCTTTCAAAAATAGCTCTGGGCAAAAAGAAAGCCTAATGGTAGTGCCAAGAACGCAATGGTGGGACACGAGAAAAATGGGTTAAGATCAGGATATCTGACAAGTACCATTTTACACTTTTCGAAGCTGATGAGAGATTAAATGAGAGTGGGGGACCACATCAGGACTTGTCTTTCGCTTGTCAACCTCGAATGCTTAATCCCTCGGATAAGAAGAAATAATTACTTATGACGTAGATTATATCTTTTTAACTTCCATACGGGGTTACCATGCAGTAGCAAATTGTTTTATCATGAGCTTTACTTTTTCCGGGAGAGACGTAGATTTTAATTACGGTTCATGTAATTAAGGTGGGTTCGAAATATTGCTTGCATATTTTTAAGTAATAGTGATTATTGGATAGAAAGGAGAATAGATAAATTCTAAAAATGTCCTTTGGGAGAAAACGAAATATGACTATATAGTAAAATTTAATTATAGAAAAGCAAAAGTGTTCAATGTAAAATTTATTTGCACGAGTATGAATTTTTAAGCATTGTTTGAACTTTATTCCTGAAATTTTAAACTTTGGCTTTTAACTGCGATATATTAAAACATGAGGAACCATTATATACCACCATATAAAGTATCAATTTCCTAAAAAAAATATTATACTTCAAAGACAATGATTTGCACGTGCTTCGTGGGTGACCGTACGGTCACTCCTAATGAGTATTTTTCAAGTATAAGAAAACTTTGAGAAAATCATAGAACTAATCATATTATGACACATTACTGTTCTTTAAAAGCGAATATTTTGCTTTTAAAAGCCAAAGTTTAAAATTTGAACAATAATGAAATGTAAATAGATGAGTAAAATATTTAATTTGTGCAAATTGTATAAGCATGAATCATATACAGGACGTTTTCAATGTCATATTTTGAAAGTGGTTTTAAAACTAATTGGATAAGGTCTTTGATTTTTAACTGTTTATTACAGATGATCTCTTAAAATCATTTCATATTTTTTATAATCATGTCGATGATTTTATAGGTTTTGCCATTCTGATTTATCTCTACTAACATTCTGTGTTCTTTAAAAGTATTATACTGGTTATAAAAACCAAAATTAGGGCAAGCCATTAAGTCTGACCGAAACATAAAATGTTGACTCTCTGTTTCCAGATTTTTTTATTTTTCAAAATAAATAGTTTACTTCCAAATGATATCATTTTTTTTCTCCATCGGTGAATGCTATAAAATACTGATTGTCCATAAAAATGATATAATATTATTTCTGAGAGAAGACATAAAAGTAATAAAGTAATGTTCAATGGCGAAAAAAGATAGATGACGCATTAAGACTGCAATGAATCGGAGAAGTAATAAAGCAATCAATTAGAAACACAGTATATAAAATAAAGATGCGCCATTAAAGCTGACTGATACTTGCTGTGATAATCTTCTATCAAAATAAAGATAATAATCTCACTAAATTTCAGAGACTCGTTAAAATAAAATAAGAGAAATAATTAAAGAACAGCTAGCATGAAAATGTAAACATAGACTTGATAAGTATTCAAATTATCGCTGTACACAAAAAAGAAGTTATAGATGGATTAGTTTTGAAGCCGATACTAAGAATTTCGTAAAAGAAGTCAATATAATGAATTTGGAAACATTGATAAGAGTGTAAAAAGATGTAAAACATTGGATTGATTTTTTTTCTAAGAAATTATTTTGTTAGTCAGGAATTGATTATCAACGCTGGTACTAAAAACAGTATTGTCAGAACAGCAGAGTAATAAAATAATGTGAAACATATAATGTCAATTAGTAAATTATCTATAGCGCTTTTATCTTTTTATTTATTTATTTATTTTGATTTATTTAATATTTTTAAATGGTATTTTTTGCCCGGAATATCGCAAATGAAAAATAACTGATCTCTGTCGATATACCGTAAAGTCGGGTTACTTGGACCCACAAGGAGGTTACTTGAGCCCACTGTAAAATGATAAAATCTGGGTTTGGTACTAGCATTAGAGACTGCAGAGTGCTTCTACCTAGAGGAGAAACGAGGAACTACGTGCAAGTCTTCAACTAATAAGTACCAAACCTAGATTTTATCATTTTACTGTAATGGGCTCAAGTAACCCCTTAGGGTCCAAGTAACCCGACTTTACGGTAAAGACTATCCTTAACCCTTTTCCCCTTTATTAGTCATACTAGCTAGTTCCTGTAAGAGCATAACGTACATAGAAACATATTTTAATTATTTCCTGTAAGTGGGGCGCTGACTTATTATTTCCAACTAAAATGGTTAGAATGAACCTCATTAAATAAAGTACCCAAATCAAAATTGACATTACCATATTTTTGCCTAATGATAATTTGCTTTATTTACGCTATTTCAAAGCTAAAAGTTAAGTAAATCATAATTGTTATGATAAAAAAGAGGATTCGAAATTATGTACACATTGGATAAAGTACACCACCAAAAGGGGATTCAGATATAAAAAAAAAGCAGAGAAAACGTATGCATACATGATAAAGGCTTTACTACATTGTAGATACTACGCTTGAAACAAGATCTATTTGTTACAAATCACATACCCTAATTCAATATTCTCTCACATGAAGCGTAGAAGCTTGTACTATTTATCTCAGTCAGCAAGTAAATAAGGAATTCATGAGAAAGTATTTTCAGACTTAAATGTACAAATGCAAGTGAAGCTTTTAGCTAATGTAATTATATGTGGTGAAGCTTTTTTGTCATAGGAATAGACAGAATAAAAGATTCTTACACTGTAAAAAATGGATGTTGTTTTTACAGTATTATACAGCTAATTGTATAATAACAAACTGTAAAAATTGCTACTTTTATAGTAAAAACTGTAAAACTTCTAATTTTACAGTAACAAACTGTAGAATGCTAATTTTACCCTAGTAAACTGTAAAATTGCTGCTTTACAGTAATAAACTGTAAAAGTGCTAATTTTACAGTTTATTACTATGCATTTTACAGTTTTATTCGGGAACCTATGCTGTCAGTATTATACTGTTGTTTTACAGTATAATACAGCTAATTTTGTGGTAATAAACTGTAAAATTGCTGTTTCACAGTAACAAACCGTAAAACTGTTATTTTTGCAGTTTATTACAGTGTTAACTAGAACCTCTGCTGCCAGTAAATATACTGTAAAAACAACGGTTAATTTTTTCAGTGTATCTATACGCGAAACAAAACTATTTTTTCCCTGATAATTTTAATTAAATGACCAAGAACGTACATACAAACTAATCCATTGCGCTTTTTATAAATATTGACTCAATAACTCGAAACGTAATTGCAACGAAAGTTTAAACTACAGATTGTTTATTTCATAAGACAAGAAACATGTTCGAGAATCGTAGAAGTAAATATTTAAAACGCAGAAAACTCAAAAGTTTTCCACAGAGTTTTGTAGTGAAAGATTTCACTTAATCTCTTGACTACCGTAGAGATGATGTCCAGTTTCTAGAATTTATTTCAAAGTACCGTCAACAAAATATCTCTTATTTCCCAAAAATACAAAATATCTAATTCAATAAATGTACTTCAAATGTTACGAGACAAGTCCACGTGACCATTTGAAGTAGAGTTTAACGGACTTAATGTTGTGTTTAGAATGGCCTATAGAGTAAAATTTAAGAAAAATAGTTTACATTGTTACTGATATAAATTATATTCACTGTATTTTATAATGTTGAAATCCTGAAGTTAAATATTATGAAGCATTTAGAAATTTTTAAAAGTAACACTGCTTATAGGAATAAAAAAGCCATTTATAACACTGATGATTTCAGAGGCATGAAATACCGAAGCAGACTTGAACCTAAGTCAGAAATCTTAACTGGGGATCAAATCCTTCTGTATAGTCGAAGATTCGGTTCGATCAAAGACTTGGGTGTCCGACGCAGACTCAACTCAAAATTGCAATTCTTGTACAAGCGGTTAGTCACAGGTATGAAATCGCTTTGGAATAATCAAATTGATACCGTATTTGTCATGTCATAATTAATAATGCATAATTTAAGCAATAACGCTGTTTTTTCCACATGTAACTTTCGTGAATTATGTCGTAAAACATCATTTCAGAAGCCTTAGAACTATAAGTATGAGACATACGTTAAAATGCATACCTCATTGAAATGAAAAGTATGATAGCGTTCATCAGTATAGCATATCAAAATGATTTATCAAATTTTAAAAGTAAATCACCATTTTAAAGATATTTTCTGTCGCTTTTGGCAAAAAATGAAGTGACAGTTCACATTTTTGTTGTTTTTCCGAGAAAGCCAAAATATTCTTTTTTTTTTTGTTAAGCAACGTTTAATGATAATTATAGCATTCCCCCTAATAGCACAACGTGTCACAAAAGAGTCACAGTGACGTCACTGTGAGTCACAGTGACGTCACTGCGAGTCACAAGCGTCACAGTCACACCGTGACTGTATTGTGACTTCACATAGAAGTCACATTGTGACGCTTTTGTGACTGGTTTACTGTGACGTCACTGCAATGTCACTGTAACAGATAAACTGTGACATCGGTTGCGGTGACTGCGATGTGACGTCGCAATATCGGCACTAGGTGACCGCGGTTGCAATTGGGTCGCAAAGCGCCGTCACTGTAAAGTCGCATTGTGACGTCACCGCGGTCGGACATTCGTAAGTTGCGGCGACTTGGTTGCGACCGCGCTTGTGACGGGTGTGAGGGGTCACAAAAGCGTCACATTAGGGTCACTGTGCTATCAGGGTAGTAAACGATCATTCCTTGAATCATACCTAACTTAAGAATTTCCTTTACCAAATGTATGTAAATAATTGTGTTCAGAATTTGTTTTTTGTTTTCATTTTGTCTGCCTTAAAATATTTTTTAATTCACATTTCCTGCAGCATAGATACATTTTCATTTATATTTATTTATGTTTATGTAATGTATTATTTATTTAATGTATATTTTATTTTATCTTTTAATTTTCCTTTCTTTCTTTATTTATTTATCATAATTTTATTTATTTATTTATTTATTTATTTATTTCAATGAGTTCTTCTTGTAACTTTTTAGATAATACGATTTATTAGTGCTTTTTTTGCATCTTTAACGTGAAGAAAACGTGTGAAATAATTGACTGAAATATATGCACAATTCTAAGTAAACGAAAAAAGTATAATCAACTATATAAAATCAAAATTCAAAAAGAATGTTTCGAAAAATGAGTAGACATTTTTGCAAAACCAGGCAGCAATAGTTTATTACAAAAACCTTACTTTGTCACAAACAAATTTCTTTTTTTGAAAAGTAATTTAAGAAAGATAGTGTTGCTAGAAACCTATGTACAAAATTAACAAATTTAGGATATAAATAATCCCGAGTGAAACTTCAGTTAAATTATATTTCAGCCATTTTCTATATTATATACTTTATTATGGAACGCTAACAGCTCAGTTTGATAAAATAAGCTTAAGAAATAAATCATTGATTCAAAAATATTATAGATTTCTAGACTTTTGCTGAAGCAGAATAAGAAAGTTGATTAAATTTAAGATTATCTTCAATGGTCTGCAACTAAAGCGTACACATAACTAACTTTTGAACCTATTAACCAAATTTTAAACTTCTGAAGTAATCACCAAAGGAATGTAAAAACCTTTTTCTCCAACAAACGAAAAAATCAATCACTTCATCTTCAGACTATAAATTAGAGAAAATGAGTACATCAATTTTTATAGGCGTGTTCCACAGCTGCCCAAAATTGATCGTCTTATTTACGGAAGACATGATTTTATCAAAGAGGCCTTTTTTTTCCTTGCATTAGCTATTAGCGGGTAATGTAGGGTAATTCAGTAGCAAATAAAAAGTTATGGTATTGCATCTCACACCACAGTGCTCAATCGGTAAAAAATGAAAAGAAAAAATCTTAGAGCTTTATTGGTGCTCTGCTTTTGATTGAGAGGCATTTTACATTTAAGAGCACCGCGTTAATAAATAAATGCACCTCTGGAAATGCTTTTCGAAATATTTTAATGCTTCTGAAGAAAAGAGATTTTCTAAAATAAGCTGGTGATTAAAATATTTTTCCTATAATATGTTAGTTACTAAAATATTTTGCTGGTAAACATACAATGTTTAAATATTTTTATTGATGGGTAGCGAAAGATTGCTTTAATCTTATAAATTATGACAAAAGAATTTTTAATGCTCCATTATCTTTACCAGCTGAACTTTCACCCAATGATTGTATAATTAATTCCGCCTAATATCAGATCAAAGAAATGCATTATTTTTTTTTTATCCATCGACGCTGCATTTATGCAACAATTTTCACTCATTTATTTCTCATGTCTCAATGTTCATTTATTTATCTATTTCTTTTAACATTACACTTTGTTTAAGCTTTGTTTACAGCTCACACAAATGTCTGAATTATACGAGCAATAATAAGACAAGCATTTACTCTAACGGCTATGGAAATAGACTTACATCTTTAGGGAAGCAATATATTATTCTATCAAACATTACTTGAATTCCATGATTTTTTTTTTCTCTTTTGTTACCTATAGTCACTAATTATTAAAATTTAATTTGACGTATTTGTTGTTGATATTTAGTGCTAATTTGCGTTTTCCCTTTAAAATATCATTAAATTGAACTTGGGCTTTGCTGATATATCTTGCAAACGTTTTCATAACGTGCACAAATTCATATTATATGGCTATAGATGGCATATTATATGGCCTTTCACTTTTGAACTTCCTCGTAACAATAGAGTCAAAAAAAGCTTATCTAACAGCTTAATAAACATTAGACATATGTTATAGTCAGGACTAACCCTAGAGTCTTTTGATCTCATATTCATACGTAAATTGTCTGAAATTCCATCAAATATGTAAAAAATCTACCTAAGTTTGAAAAGTATGGCTGGAACTGAGCTCCCGTGAGCTCCCATGTAAATTACTGCCGTGGGCAGGTAAAGGGCAGTAACTGCAAATTTTTCGATTTTCATTTTTTTGCATTTTTGAAATCTATGTTACATTAGTTTTATGGTACAAGCATCTTTTTTTGGTTTTCGATGAAAAAAAACTGTTTTTTAACCAATGGTAATTAGCAGTAACGGAATTTTTGTTGCTGTGGGCAGGTAAACGGCAGTATCTGCATGTCTGCAGGATGAACATAATATGAATCGCTGTGCAAAACTTGCATCAAGCCGCAAAAACCGTTTTCCTTTGTACTTAAACTAAGCGAAAGTAGGGGTGCCCTAATGGGAGGTCACGGGAGGTCATTGGTTGCACTTGAATGTTCCCAAGGGGGTGTTTTATTCCTTTTGGGGGTGAATCAGTGTTAATATCAAAGCAGACTTAAGTGATATAAATTGGCGTTACCACTTGGCGATATATCGCCAAGCTTTTAGTCGCCAAGTGCTTGTCGCCAACTTGGTGACATATCGCCAAATTGGCGACAAATTTGGCGAAAAAAAATATTTTATGAGTTTGGGTTCAATTTAGCGCTATTGGCGGTATTTTGCGAAAAATCCACTGAATGATGCTAAAATCGGCGATATTTAGAAAATGAATTGTTGTAAATCATTTTTTGCTTTGTTTCGTGGTACATTTGGGGCGTAAATGTTTGAATTGTCATCTTGCTCATTCCAAGCATTATTTTAACACTTAAGGCATCTACTAAAAAATTTACACGTAAAAGGAAGTAGTGTGGTTTTCTTTCAAATAAAGTTTCTCTCCACTAGCAGACTATATTTTTCGCGATTTCAAAGATACACAAGCCAAACTTGGCAGACGACAAACAAAACTGCAGCAATAAAATGATTTTATTTACATTGTTTTGTTTTCTTTTAATTACAGTTGCTTTCATACTTACAGGCGATAGTTTTTGCAGTTTAATCTCTAGCTGTTGCATTTTAATAGTACTATGAAAAAAATCGTCAGCACAACAAGCATTTCAAGCGCTCTTTTTCTCAAAGTGATTTCTTGTTTTGATGCACAAAGTTACAAAG